>CAUYPK010028846.1:0-78706 GCA_963574355.1 Loris lydekkerianus
AAGCTAGTGTATGATGCCCATGATCATATCAATGTACACAGCTATGATTTAATAAAAAAAAGTAAACCATCTGATTATATAATATTTTCTTGCTTATCACAATTAAACTGAGCTTATAATTAACATGCAATTAACACCACCATGTGAAGTACTTTAGTGCTGTCTCTTTTCTAAGTGACTAACAGTGATCCTTGTCTTATGACTTTGTTCTGGGGGGGCCAGCAGGTCCCCATTCTGAGACTCTTGTTGCCACCTCAGCTGACTCACACCACATCCTCCAAGAGCAATCTCCTTATATAATTTTTCTCTCAATGGTCACAGTTCTATAGCTATATAATAAAAATCATGCAAATCTGGATTTTGCTTATGCTAAAGACAGGCTTATTTGAATAAGAGGACCAATGTTCATTTACTTCTGCATGAATGAAGCTTGATGCAATGTTTTTCAATGTGACTTTAGCTAAGCTGCAATCAGCAGAGCCTACAAGACAGATTGCTATACTTACAAGTCTGATTTGTGACAACTGTGGCACCTAATTGTGTTCTCAGTTCTAGATTTAGAGGCTTCTCTAGTTTTATTCTTCTGGCCAGATATTGAATATGATTTCATGTGCTCAAAGCAATCAGTCCATTTAATTTGAATTTTTGCTTTCTTCATCAGGATTCAAAATGAAACCTAACAAATTTCAGATCGGGTCTAAAATGAGATTTTCTGTGATTCACACACACCAGTGAAGAATATAGGATTACATGTATGCCTTTATACGTATATAGTATATAAACATGTGTATATGTGTGTGTGTATACACACAAATGGACACTATGTGTGTACATACAAACATCCCCTCAATTTGCTATTTCTTTGATAGATTTGCTAGAAACTCTGAAAGGCTTCTTATTCACATTATCATCATAACAATGTAAATCATTACTGCTTGTCACTTGGTTAATTTAGAAAGAATTCAAGCATTCAGTTGAAAAGGCTTTTTAAATTTTCTTACCTTTTAAAGACTTCTACAGACTTCAAAATAATATTTATTCTATTATTTTTAGCTTGTGAGTTGTTTTTTTTTTTATTATTATTATTATTATTATTAGTATTTTATTATTATTATAGATAAAAATATGCACCATAGATGTGGCCCAACCCATCACCCTCCCTCCACCCAAACCTCCCCCCTCCCTTCCCCTTTGAACACTTTTTAAATGTACATTATTTATTTTTTGAATTATCTTTTCATACCCTTTTTCCCATTAAAAAAATTTAAGATATTTAAATTTTTCTTATTAACCTCTAAGCACTCTTAAAAACTTCTAAAAACAATCTTTGTCAGTTTTATAGCATATGATACACATTTTTAATTTGTCTTTTGATTTTAAATGTTTACCTAAAGTTTATACTTTGAGGAATTTTTAAAGTTATAATACCCTATATTCAAATTTCTCTTTTTTAAAAATTAATTCAACTTTGTTGTGTTTATTTCCTGGTGTAAAAGTTGTTCTCTGGGCCAATATATTATAATTTGCAATTTTTTTATGAATTCTTTTGCATTTTTTGCATATTATTAGATTTTTAATTCATTTAGATTTCCATCTAATGTTAGGTCAAAATGAACATCTTTTTTTTTTCTCCATGAATAAAAGGTCCAGGAGCTTCATTTTAGTTAAAGTTAGTACTAGTTTTGGGCAAGCACTGAGGTAGAGCCCTAGATAGATTATTTTAGTTAGTCCTTACAGCTTAGTCTTTACAGCTACTTAGATATAATTGAATATAGAAGGATTAGGTCTCAAAGTATATTTCCAGACTGACAGCATCAGCATCGCCTGGGAAATTTCACTTTTTGAGTCATATCCTGACCTACTGAAGCAGAAACTTTAAGCAATTTGTCATCTTCCAGGTGACTTAGATGCATGTTCAAGTTTAAAGAACCACTGGGTTAGATTATTGGTTAATGGTGTGCAGTTAATAAATCACAGTTAATTCTTGTTGTCTAATTGCAAACATTCTTTTCGTTTGTTTGTTTTGAGTTTTTTTTGTTTGTTTGTTTTTGAGACAGAGTCTCACTTTGTCATCCTTAGTAGAGTGCAGTGACATCGTAGCTCACAGCTACCTTGACTCCTGTGCTGAAGAGATTCTCTTTTCTCAGCCTCCGGAGTAGCTGGGACTATAGGCACCTGTCACAACGCCCTGCTATTTTGAGAGGCAGGGGTTCACTCTGGCTCACACTGGTCTTGAAATCCTGATCTCAGGCAATCCACCTGCCCCAGCCTCCCAGAGTGTTGGGATTACAGGCGTGAGCCACTGTGCCCATCCCATTCTTATTATAAACTCTTTTCCTTATTAATAGGGAAAGCGCTTTTCACATGGAGTGAGTCATGCTGATCCTTCCTTCCTCAAGGCTTTCATAGCCTAAATTTGCTTTTAAAGTGGTGATAAGTATTTTCAGATTTTTATAAAAATTTATATAAATGCAAATTCAATAGCAGTAGTATGGAGGGGAGAGTGGGACATAGTATTAAGAACCTTCATGGAAATTTCTGGTATTTTTTCTTTTTTCTAAAAATATTGCAAGATCCTCCACATTACATTCAAGAACATTGTTTTACTCCCATTTGTTGCCTTCAAAAACTATCAGATGTTAAAACAAATTTCATGTTATCATAATATTTAGACTTGTCAGTTTTACAAATCAGAAAATGATTTATTCTTCGAAAAATTGTTGCAGCTCATAATAGAACCAAGTGAATAATTAAATAAGAAAGCTAAAACTTGCCAAAGCAAAGGAAGCTCAAGTTGATTTGTCTTTTTGAGATAAATTTGATATTTCAGTCACTTAACTTTTATGGGGTGCTTAGTATTTGCCAAGTATTGTGGGTAACTGAACTTGCTGAAAGAAATGCATTTATACATATTTTAATAAATATTTGGCTAACATTTCTTAATATATTGATGTGTATAAAATCCACATATATATTTCTAATTATTAATTAAATATCTTATAGGTATGCAATTTAATAAAGTTACATAGTATTTAGAAATAGAAATTATATGAATTTTGGAATATTTAATCCCAACTTTTTTTTTTTTTTTTTTTTGCAGTTTTTGGCCAGGGCTGGGTTTGAACCCACCATCTCTGGCATATGGAGCTGGCGCCCTGCTCCTTTGAGCCACAGGTACCACCCATAATCCCAACTCTTTTTGAATTCACATGTTCTTAACTATAATTGTGCTATTTCAGTTATATTATAAACCAAAATTTACATAAAATATATTTAATCTCTTTAATAGTTATTTTTAGTGTTCACAAACCATTTCTTTGAATAGGTATACTATCATTGATTTAAACATATACTATATATTGTGCATATATGAATTACATCAATTACTCTGACATGCTATAAGGTAAATGTTTTTTTTTTACTCATCAAACATTTCTCTAATTATTCAGTACATCATAGTGGACATATGCTCAAAATACAAATTATAGTAACTTATTCTGGCAAATACTAACTGATTGCTGAATTGAAATCAATGTACCACTTCACTTACTTAACCAGCACATCAACTTAACATTGTTATACCAGGCCGCTCTATTCTATAACACAGATTCTTTGTTAGAATAGAGATTAGGAGAGTCTCTACATACATTTGAAGATAATTCTTAAGAGAGAATACAATCACTAAAACATTACAATTGAAAAGAATTGAATGCCTTTCCTTTCCTTTTTTTTTTTTTTTTTTTTTTGTTTGTTTTAAGACAGTCTTACTCTGCCATCCTGGGGTAGTATTCCATGCTCACAGCAACCTCAAACTCTTGGGCTCAAGCAATTCTTATATCTCAGCTTCTCACGTAGCTGGGACTACAGGTGCCTGGCACAAAAAGCAGATAGTTATACTATTTTTAGCATAGACAAGGTTTCCCTTTTGCTTAGGCTGGTCTCAAACTCCAGAGCTAAAGCAATTTACCCACTTCAGCCTCTCAGAGTGCTAGGTTATAGGCTTGAGTCCCTTTGCCCCACCCCCTCCTCCCATCCCTCTCCCCTCTGTCCCTTCCTCTACTTTCTTACAAAAACAAGGTCTCAGGTCTCACTCCTTGCCCAGGCTAGATTGCAGTGTTATTATAGCTCACTACAACCTCAAATTCCTAGTTCAGCCTCTGGAGTAGCTGGGATTACAGGTGCACAACACCACATCCTACTAATTTTTCTGATTTTTGTAGAGGCTGGGTCATGCTTTTGCTCTTGCACTGCTGGTTTCAAGTCTCCCAAAGCGCTAGGTTTACAGGCATGAGCCACTATTCCTGACCACTGAGCTTTTTACAACTGTTAGAGTATCTAATTTTAACATCAAATTTTAGAGTGTCAATTATTTTGAAATGTAACCAAGTCATTGAAGAAGGAACTTTTTTAGTGTATAACAGCAGCTGAAATGACAATCTTAAAAGTTATTAATACGTATATTATGTCTCTTATTTCTGCTTTATGTAGCAATGTGAAAATACTTCTAAAAGTTCCTTTACTTTCTTTGATCCCCAAAATGAAGTTCCTCTAAAAAAAAATACATTAAAGGGGTATGTTGAGGATGCTAAAAATATATACACATTTTTAAAAAGAAAAAAAAAACTGTATTAAAATTATAATACTCAAAATACAAGATCTGACAATTCAGTTCAAGAACTCATCTTAGGAAAAATACCTCAAAGTGGGCTAGGCTCTGGTGTGGATACACAGTTTCCCTAGGGGAGTACTCCGAAGTAGTGATATTCAGCAAAGAGGTGTGAAGCACCTTTTCTAGGATGAGCTGGTGAACTTGACAGTCTGTCTTTGAATACTGATAACAAGTCAGGTGTGAGCATCTCTTGTAACTGCAGAAGTTAGTCGTGACTTGGATATTACAATTTTAATACAGCTTTTCCCTTTCTTAAAATGTGTATAGGTTTGGGCACCCTCTGTACATGTGTATATATCTATGTCTATATATTTGGGCTATATATATATATATATATATATACCTTGAAAATTAAATACATACACACAAAACTTTACAATGGCAAAAATCTCCGAGTCTCTGAATCTGTTTTCAGTAGAAAAATTTCGAAAGTAAACTTCAAATTGGAATTCAAAGGAATAATTTTTATTTTCTTTATGTATTTACATTTGTTTTAAAATATATATTACAATCCTGTCAAAATAGGATTTTTAAACGTTGTCAAAAATAACTTGCATACAAATATATAGTGAGCTTATGCTAAAATGTATTTAAGTTATTAACAATGGACTGAGAAAAATGGCAGAGCTTTAAGAAGAAAGGGGTCCTCCAATAATTTGGTTACAGTAGAGACAAAAGTGCTCCCTGTACTATATACGCTAGTAAAAAAATAGACCGTTATGGTTACTTTTTCTACCAGACAGACATAGTTTGCCTTCTTAAGGAATAAAAACTACAAATTAACACGTAATTTCTTAAACTTCAGGCCCTAACTAGCAGTAAATTGCAAATTGCAGGAAAGCAGACCAATCCAAAATTACTGTATATATATATTTTTTATTTTATTCTATTGCAATAGGAATACTTAACATGAGATCTACCCTTTTAACACATTTTTAAGTGTAAAATGCAGCCTAAGAACCACATTGTATAGCAGATTTCTAGAGCTTATTCATCTTGCCTCATTGAAACTTTATATGCTTTGATGTTTAATTCCCTCTTCCACCTCTTTAGTCCCTGTTTACTTGATTTTTTACCATGCTTTAAAAATGTCAAAAACATGTTCAGCTCAACGGCCATAAAAAATACACTATGTTACATGAGAGACTGAGGTGGGAGGATTGCTCAGGCCCAGCAGTTCAAGACCAGTCTGGGTAAAACACACATCTAGGCCATGAAGTTGGCCCATGCACCAGACTTTGCCAGCCCTTTTCCTAGCGAATTAAAATCTATTGATATTTAGACAATGTCCAGTGTGACATTCTAAGGTCACTTAGCCAACCGATTGCCTTTTCTCCATAATATGAATAATTTTTCTTTACACGCCTTAATTGTTATTATAAATATTTTTCAATTATTTTCACAGAAAAATGTTATTCTCATTTTTTTGGTGGCCTAAGTAATTCACCTAGGCACAGGGAAAGTATTATAATGCAAACCTCCATGCCATCCTGTTAACAAATTCCAGACCCATATAACCTTGAGCAATTACCAAGGTACAGAGTCACTTTTCATTAGAAATTTTTATAAAGACCTTAGAACTACATTTTCAATATTTCCTATTAGTCTAGAGATTTCTTTTTAATCACTTAATGGCTCTTCATTTTTGAGTCTCAGAAAATAAGTCCAAAGCTCAGTGAGTAGGGTGCCGGCCACATGTACCAAGACTGGCAGGCTAGAACTCAGCCAGGGCCTGCTAAACAACAATGACAACTGCAACAACAACAAAATAGCCGGGTATTGTGGTGGGTGCCTGTAGTCCCAGCTACTTGGGAGGCTGAGGCAAGAGAACTGCTTGAGCCCAAGAGTTTGAGGTTGCTGTGAGCTGTAATACACAGCACTCTAACCAGGGCGACAGCTTCTCAGATAAAGACAGAAGGGAAGATCATGAGTGACATCTGGACTTGGTTCCCAGTATAGTATGACATTTTTCTAAGCAAAGTCAACTCAAAAGCCCATATATGTGAATCTTTGCTATAACGCTTAAAAATACCTAGTACAGGTTCCTATCCCCCCAAACACACACACACACCCCCTTTAGACTGTCCTTCTTCATCAGAAACCCAACAAAATCAATGGATATTAACTCTCAGGTAAGCATAAGGGGGAAGTTGTGTTGATAAGACTGAATAGGAGTTACCACATTACAGGAACCAACAATATCAGAATGGAAGGGAAGATTCCTTTGGGTTGAAGTAAATGAGTCTTTTCAAAAAAATAAATCAATTGTTTGTACCCTGAGAGTAAGAACATATGGACAGTGAAGGCATTCGTACATCTTCAGGGAAATTCAATATTTCCAGTAAAGAATGTAACCTTTAAAACATGTATATTCTTCTTTTTATCTGTATAAGGCTAAACTTTACATATCATCTGATACCCTTTCTCTTATAGATCTTCCAATGGGTTAATTCATACAACACATAAAAAACAAGTCTAATTATTTCTAGCATCTTCCTCTTTTTGAAGTTAAAGGAAAAATGATTATAATGTTTCCAAAAACTGAGAATTCTCAAAGAAAATTTTAGGTATAAAAAACATTTTCAATTTTTTTTTTTGTTTTTCAGAATTTATGATATGATCTTGGGATGGCACCCAAAAAAACCTTTTTCAATGGATTTGTGGTTGTTTGATTAATCTAGGTACATAGATGCTTGAAAAATAAATAGATTTAGCTGAACAACCTATTACTCAGAGAAACAATATAATATTTTTAAAAATAGATACAACAAAGCCAGATAGGGTGGCTCATGCCTGTAATCCTAGCACTCTGGGAGGCTGAGGCAGGTGGATTGCCTGAGCCAAAGTGAAATCTTGTCCCTAAATCTTGTCCCTAATCTTGTCTCTTTCTCTTTCTCTCTCCCTCCCTCTCTCTCTCTCTCTCTCTCTTTCTCTCTCTCTCTCTCTCTCTCTCTCTATATATATATATATATGGTGAGAGAGAGGAATCATAGCTCTTTCTGGGGTAGTATAGTAATTGTTTGTAATACCTAATCAAAGATAAAGCCAAATTAGTACACAACACAGAAAATTATTCTGGCAAAATATAGTCTCGATTATATGGGAAGATTTTCCAAAAGGGAAAAATTATTCTTTACTACTATTTTTTAAGAGCAGACAAAATTCTTTCAGATGAATTAGTTTTTTTAATCCTTGAGAGATCCTAAATTGTTGTTTCATTTTATTTTATTTATTTATTTATTTTATTTTTGCAGTTTTTGGCCAGGGCTGGATTTGAACCCACCACCTCAGGCATATGGGGCCAGTGCCCTACTCCTTTGAGCCACAGGCACCGCCCAGAATTCATATTTTTTTTAAATGAACAAGCCTTCAAAATAGGGTCAGCATCAATATTTTAACCTACTTCATTGTTTCTTCTCAGATGTGTATTTACTACAATTATGTATTAATTTTCTAGGATTGCTGTAGCCAATCACTACAGCTAAGCAGCTTAACAGGACAGAAATTAGTCTGCTCTGTCAGCGTTCTAGAGACCAGAAGTCCTTAGGCTGGTCTACACCTAACCAGGGTGACAGCTTGAGAGCCTCGCCCAAGGGAATCTTTCCTTGGTGCGACTCCTACCTTTCTGCTGCCTAAGGCGTCTTTGACTTTGGCAGTTCATCCCCAATCTCTGCTTCCGTCCTTACCTGGCCGTCTCCCACCCTCTGTACCTTCGCATCGTGTTTTTTATCTCTGTCTCACCCTTCTCTTGGTAAAAGGCTCTAATGATATTAAATAATGATTTCATCTTAACTTAATTTTAACTGCAGAATCTATTTCTAAATAAGGTCACATTCCTAGGTACTGGACATTCCCAGGTACTAGATATCAGTATATCTTCTGTGGAGACTCAACTCAACAAATTGTAAACCAAGGCAAATTAAATTCACTTACTTTAAACATACTGCAAGCTGCATTACCCACTTAAATTTTAATCTCCAGAACTGTGAGAAAATATATTTCTGTTGTTTTAAGCCAGTCATCTGCAGTAATTTGTGATGGCAGCTCTACAATAAATATTTTATTTTAGGCTGAAACTACTTTCCTTTATTCTTCAACATAGAGGAAGGTAGGAGAGGGAGGAAAGGGTCACATCTCCTTACCTTCATTTGTAGTTTGTTGCCGTAGATAATTGATTGTTAAATACAAATATTTTAACATATGAGTAAAGTTCATAAATACACAGAGGAGGCTCTCCTATAACTGGAAAAGAATTCCTTGACACTTTCTTAGGTTACCTACCTATTAACTGAGTAAGAATTCTGAATTCTTTCTTACTCAGAAATTATCCATGTGCTCTAAGATTACCATTAACTCAATTTAATGTTGTTCCAAGATTTTAAATTAATAAAAAAATCTGGGAAATTATGTTAAAGTTGGCATAACAGAAAGCATAATCACAGTTGGTATTTTAAAAATCTGGTGGGAATTATAAGTTAATGTATTCAAACAGCATTATTCATTGTTCATAGTCTTAAATTCATTGTTCATAATCTTAAATGTTAACGTAGGAGTACATGTGGCTTACAGATCTGTATACCAATATATGAAGTTTGGAAAGTTCATATTAACTAATTTTTTTATGAGAATCCCCAAATGTATTTAAAAATATGGCACATGCTTGTATCATTATTCAAATAAACTAAAGCAGAGTAAAAACAAGTAATCCTTTTTTCTTTTAACAAAAATTCTAAAACCAGTAAGACTTTGCCAAGGATTTTCCTTGATTATGGAAACATAGATTCTTTTATAAAGTGGGTCTGAGTTAGTGGATCTTAAAAGAATATTATATATTTTAAGAATATTTCATTCAAAGCATGGGAAGCTTTCTTCCTTATCCCTGGAAATCTTATGTTCCTTTTGATTATTTTGCTATGAAACATAAATAGAAAGCTTCTTTAAGAGAAGTTATAAGGTCACTTTCTTATACAAAAATAAGATAAATATTTTTGTACCACTTAACAAGTACAAAAATATTTCAAACTCTTGCAACAAACGGTAAAGCCGTTAGTCACAGATACCCAGAGGCACAGAAAACTTGTGGCCTCAGGGCTGTGCATACCCAAGGTCAGATCTAAATGGAACATAAAAGCTTACAGACACAGATCTCAAGGTATATCTCCTTCCAGCAGGCATAAAATGTTTTTCTTAATTGTCCAAAACTCACCGTAGACAAAGAGCAAGAGAAAGCAAAAGACTAACAAGCAAATATTCTTTTATTTTCATCCCTAGAGAGAGTCTCATTATCCCAACAGAGATCAGACCCTAATACTTGATTCTTAACCATCACTGCTCCCTATGGGGAAAAATGTCTTCACATAAGCAAGTCGGGAACAACCACGGCAAAAATAAAACCACAGAGTATGAGACAGGGAGAGACTCAGAGAAAGAGAGGGACTCAGGAAAGGCGAAGTTCTTGCTCACCTTGGGAATTCTCACAAAGGATTGGAGGATGGTGGAGGATAGGCAGGGATTTTACAGATCAGAGAGTGCAAGGTGCATTCTTCAGATATAAAGCTTAATTGCCTCAAGCAACAGAGTCTACTTGAACGTTTCATTGGAGTCTTCAAAACTGTCAGGTATCATTTTCCTTGTTAACATCATGACTCTCATATGAAGGTATAGTGAGGACTTACTGGAGATGTAATATTTGACTAATTAATGAGAGATCCAAAGTTGATTCAGAGCGCTTGAGGCACGAAAAATTTTGCAGCTACTTAGGAAAGTCACGCTGAAAGAAATTTGCTAAGTTAGAAACAAGACTGTTTAATGTTCTATAAGTCAATAAATTTGTAAATTTTGTGGTCATCTTTTCCATCAGACAGAAATCCTTTGCTTTTCCTCTGGGCAACATCATATAAGTTAATACCAACCTTTACGAATTTGGCGCATCAATCAATAGTAAACAGCAAGTTAAACAAAGTACACTCCTCTGGTGAATTAAATAGTACTGAGAGGGTGGTTTTTTTTTTTGATGCTATGACATTAAATAGACATGCAGCCAATTCTCCCTGGTTTCCAACTTTGTATTATGTTTCTTAACATATTTTAGTAGAAACTATTTGGAAGCTTCTCCCTATTAACTGAAATGAGATAAATTAAATTTGAGATCTTTCTTTAAGAATAAGAGCATAATTCTTAGAATTTAAGTATTGATAAAGGGATTGATTATATTACTATGAAGCTGTTTCTTAGGCATAATGCATAATATTTCATACTTTTATTTAAGTACTTCATTTTTTTTCACTGCTTTACATGTAGTTTCACAGCTAACTGAATATTCGGCTGTTAATCCAATGGCAATGAAAGTGATATTGAAAATGACAGTAAAATTAGGAATATATTAGTTTTTAAAAATACTTAACATAATTTAAAAATAAATACCACAGACTTAAAGAGGGTATGTTATCAATATTCTAAACTGATTTTGATAGCAATATGCAAATAAGTTATTTTCTGGGTCTCCATTGTGTATATTCAAATCTTTAAGGATGTTTTCTCTCATTACAATATAAAAAACAATAATAAAAATTACTTTTCACTTATGTTTTCTATGAACAGAGTGAGTTTTAGCATATTGTTATGAGTTTAGATTTCTCGCCTTATTTTGCATCGGAATCTAGAAGTTGGTTTACTAGAGGACTTGCTCCTAAGGCAGGAGCTGAAACCAGCAGAGAGGGCTTCTCTAGCTGTACCCAGATCCTGAATCTTTCGGAGGCATTTTCTGTTTCATCTCAGGCCATTTTCAGGCATGGGTCCAGAATTTAAATGCTTCAAGTCATATATACCAAGAGGGAACAAATGTTGTATCTTTTATTTATTTCTCATGAATGTCTACCAAATGTTTCTGATAACATATGCGTGTCTTTATATCTGGACAATTAGTCTGTGAAAAATCATCAGGTTTTAGGTTTTAAGTTTTTTGTTTTGTTTTTTAATCTCAGCATATTTGACCGTGATCCAATCATCTAAGCCTTGATATAAGCAATTTTCCCCCTACTTTATGGATAAGAAAACCAAAGCTTGTAGTATTTATATCATGTGCCTAATATCACCAAACTTGGGAGATGAATGAGGCTTTGACCAGGATCTCACCCCTTCCCTACTAGTCTTAATGCTACCAAACTTCAATAAATTACCAATAGCTGCACTACTCCCAGAAAGTCTGGAAGGTTCTCTTTGCTTCTATTCCGCCCCGCTGGTCCCTCCCTCCTCCATGCCAATCCTATCCACAGCCAAAGAATGTTTGTTCATTAAAAATCCTAACAGTGCCCAGTTGTACTCAAAACATAATGTAAACACCTCATTATGACCCAATCTAGCTTTTTCTTATCTAACATTCCATCTTTTTCCATCTCGCTCCTTCCCACTTCCCTGAACAGGTGCACGCCTTCCATGTCTTCTCATAACTTCACACCTGCCTCTGGGCTACTGAACTCATATTTCCCTTTCACGTGGTCTGTCCCTGATCATCCCATAGTAATGGGTCTGTCTCATCTCTCGCCAGACACCTCACTGGGTGTTCGGGTCACATTATCTGACCTCGGCCTCAACTATCATCAATTTCTGTCCAACTAACTTAATTGCTTATTTTTGTTTATTTTCTTAAAATCATGACATTACTCTTTAATTCAATGATATTTATTAAAGACCCATGGTATCTGCCACTTGTCTAGGTTATCAGGACATAGCAGTAAATAAAACAGACAAAAAGAAAAAATTGTCTGCATAAAATGTGCACTCTAGTCAGGTCAGATAAGCAACAGACTAATAAATGAGTACAGTCAATGATATCCCAGAAGTGATACGTTTTTTATTTTATAAAATGAAAAGCAAGACGATAACACAGCATCTGAGGTAGTAGGAGCAGTGGTGTACCTTTTTTTTATAGGCTGCTCAGGAAGAGTCTTTGAGAAGATAGGATTTATGCCAAGTCTTGAAGGAGCAGAGGAAGTGCTTTAAGAACATTCTAGGTGCATGCTTTGACTCTCCTGAGCTCTCCTGTTATTTATTAGTCTTAAACCTACAGAAAAAATCTGGTTCTGGTTTCACCAAGTCAGGACTTCATCTGGCAATGCAGCCTAAGAGCCCAGAATGCTTTAGCACGTGAGGTTCACTTTCATACCTAACAATTTCCTCATGTTTGCTTCCAGTATATTTCTCAATGGTGGAATAATCTTTATGTTTTGGAAATAATAGTGTATTGGATTAGTGCCACCAGGAAGTGTCCTATAAATTCTTTTTTCTGACTTTACTAACATCTTACCCAGTAAAGGCATTCTTATTTTATTTCTGCACTCCTGTATCATCTTACCCTTGAATCCATTCACATTTCTCTATCATTTTTCTAACCATCTCGGCAGCCTCATAAAACCTTCCTAGTTTACAGCTGTTAACATGAGATTTTACGGGTAGCGCCTGTGGCTCAGTAAGTAGGGCGCCGGTCCCATGTACTGAGGGTGGTGGGTTCAAACGTGACCCTGGCCAAGCTGCAACAACAACAACAACAACAAAAAAAATAGCTGGGCGTTGTGGCGGATGCCTATAGTCCCAGCTATTCAGGAAGCTGAGACAAGAGAATCGCCTAAGCCCAGGGACTGAAGGTTGCTGTGAGCTGTGATGCCACAGTCCTCTACCAAGGGCAACAAAAGTGAGACTTTGTCTAAAAAAATACAAACAAACGAACAAAAACATGAGATTTTACTACCTGCCCAAAATTTGAGTGTTTTTTTTTTTTTTAATTTTTCTTATTTCAATAAATTTAGGGGTACAAATGTTGTTTTGTTAATAGATGGATCGTACTGTGGTGAGGTGATGGCTTTTAGTGTACCTGTCACTAGAATACTACTGCCTCCTCAATCTTACCATGTATTTTGTTTCTATGCCACTTAAATAAAAATTAAATGTAATGCTTGTTCATGTATTTATTTCCACTTTTTATCTACATTTTCCACACTGCATCCGTAGAGAAACAATACCCCTAGACTCTGGATTTCTTAATTTTTTCTATCATTACTTTTGTGTGCAACTTTGACAAAATCCATTTGTATGATTACTCTATGTATGTCTTCCCTGTTTATTCCCCAACCCCTAATATGCCAACTTATTTCAATTTGTGACATTGATGATGTCGCCCACACCCAGTTACTTACTCTGTCCTAGCTTCCTCTCATCTGTTTTAGCTTTCATTTTTATTTTTCTTATTCCAGTAGTCTGAGGAATCCAACTATACTGAAATTCTAATTACATCCAAATATAAATGTTTCAGTGCTAAATGATTTCTGTATTTATACAACAAAAGCCTTTCATCTTTAATGTGATTACAGAGAAACCTGAACATGGCAACACTACAGAGATTTCTAAATAATGATGTTGGATTTCATCTTCCTTTTCTTTTTTTTTTAATCTTTGTATGGGCATTTCCTAGATCTACTTTCCAATATATATTTTTTTCTGCATAAAGGTAGCAATACCTTCAGACAGAAAGCGATTTGCATTTGCTGGATCTAAACATCTCTTGGTTATAAAAAATAAAAAAATAAAGTCAGACAACTCAATTCAGAGTATTTCTGTAAACCTGGCAAGAAGACAAATTTCCCATTTTGTGTTGAGGGAGGGAACTCTGCCTTGCTTGCAGAGAGGTCTGGTGGAGATACAGCAGGTGGCGGACAGAGCCAGCAGTGTGCTGGGCGTCTCTGCATTACCTGCGAGCTGGTGTCTGGATCCATCTCCCAGCCTCCTATGCCGCTCTTACAGATGCGGCTTCACTGGGTCTTCGGAAAATCCTCAGGAGCGTTTGAAATCGAGAGGTTTGGCAAAGGCACTCTCATCTGATGCTTTCTTATTTAATCTTGCCAAAAGGGGTGATTCTTTGAAAGTATGAAAATGCCTTAGTAAAAGCTGCATGAACAGACATGTAGTATCTGAAACTCATTTTAAATATCTAAGGGGCTTCATTCTCCTGAGGTATATTTAACTCCCATGATGATTGGTAGTGTAAAACGATTCACAGCAAGCTCTAGTTTGCAGATGGCTAATGTCAGCAGAGCAAGGAACCATCAGCAAAATTATGAGCTCAATTCACAGTTCACCTATTTCTTCTCTTAAGTGTAGACCCCATGACTTGATCATAGGTATCTAACCATATTGACAGAACCTCAGATTTTATACTAAATAAATTTTAAAAAATACTAACTTCATTAGGAATTTTCTACACAAGATTATTCACTGTCAAATACTAATGACTACAATAAGGGAAGAGAATTTTAGCTAAAACAAACAAATGATTAGACTCGGCAACACAATTAATGGCTTGACTAATTTGTCTTCCCTTCCTTCTACATTAACTTTTGCATGAACTTTCTGTGGAATATAGTTATCTAGTTCCTTAGATAAATAGCATGTATTTCCAGTTATCATTTACTGAAAGATATTGTAGGTGAATTATCCAGGCTCTAGGAACAGGTTTAGTAAATACTAATTATGATCATGATGAAGATACCATGAAACTCTGTCTTAATGTCTTTCAAAATTTATGTGGCTTTAAGTAATAAACTGTATTTCTATACTTTATAATTTCATTTCCTTCTGCTACTTGGACCATACTGCTCTACCTACGATAAGAACAATATAATTAAATGCTCAATGTAAACTGTAGGTGTTTCAAGGTCTTAATTAAATGATTATTTACCATTCCTTAATCCACACAAAATACTCTGCGAATTGTCAATATTATATTTTTATGTAACTTTTTTTCTGAGTATTATTGATTCAGACTTACCAGAAAACCTCTATTTGAGAGTTGCACTGAAGAGCTAGGTTTGAAGGTTCTCCTGTATACCTCCTAAAGTCAGCATGACAATTCAGTCTTGCAAATAGATGTGAAATCAACAATCGTGGTTCCAAAACATGCTTAGAATAATCAATAAATATTTATGCTCAGTCCTGCATATGATGATTTAGTGTATGTGAAGTGAGGTCAGGATTTTATTTTTTTGTTACCCAGTACTGATGACTCCAATGTCATTAGCTGTACATAGCATCATTACTGATGCATTGAGTATTCGTTGAACACCTACTATATTCTTGCACTAATCTCAGTGCTGTAGATACTCAGTGAAATAAAAACAAAACCCCCTGCCCTTTTGAATCTTACATTCTAGACACAGTAATTAGCAGTAATGAATGTTCTGATGGACTTGGCATAATGAACCAGAATGGCTGTGCAGATTATACATTGCACAATTCAGGAGAAGAGATGACCATTTAGAGTGGTTTATATAAATAGTGTGTTTAGGAGTTGTGCAGTGCACAACATATGTGACTGTATTTGGCAAAACTGATCTCTGTTTTAATTCTACATTGTGCAAACAATATAGAAGACAAAAAAACTCCCAGATCTCCATTGCATTCTGCTGTTAAATAGAAACACTGTATTGATCCCCCAAACTACAATATGTTCTTCAGTTGCTAAATATATAAATAATTTATGGTAACTCACTCTGAGTTCACATCCAGAAGTCTTAGAAGTACTTCAAGGACTAGCTTTATTGTGTCTCTTCTTGTAATTTTGTGATCAAAATTAGACAAAAGGCATTAAGAATAGAAATAAAGACACTAGGTAATTCATGCCAAATACTTAAAATTAGACTCTACTGCCATTTTTAAAAATTGTTATTCAGCTGCTAATCAATAAGCCTGTCCTGCAGGTATTGGTTCATATGCTTATTCAAAATCTGAGTAGTAGTCTGCAGAGAGTTTATAGGAATAAATGCTTCGCTGAACGCACATTTTAAAAACTGACTGGGCACTAGTCAAGGATATCAGAATTGAGTCAATTTGCCATATAATTCACTATAAATTGTATTCACTTGGAAAAGATATTTTTCACTATGATTTTGCTATGTCTTTTGGAAAGACATATATTTGTGTTTGAATATAATCTCTTGAGCTCATTAACCCTAATAGATCATTTATTTTATTTACTGTAGTTGTTTTACTCATGCATTATTTAGGAGGAAGAGAAACCCACACAACCTTCCTAAAATTAAAAAGTGTACTTTTTAAAAACTGAAATCTACAGCAATTAAAATTGGGCTTTTCTATAAATGGGAAATTATCATCTAGCTACTCTGAGGCTGGAGGCTAATGGATTTTGAGCTCCTTTTCCCTGGATATTTTTGTTTCTTTCTCCTCCTGCTTAGAAGGTGCCTTTGCTTAAGGACCTGCTCAAGACTTCATCTTGCTATGACACTGGCTTCTGCCCATATGCCCCAAGATCTTATTGGTGCAGTATCTAATTGTCTATCTTTCAGTATCCTAAATGCAAATTTCCTGGAATCAGAATATGATCAATTCTTTTCAAACAACAAAAATGTTCCTCTTCTTTCACAACCAACTCTAACTAATTAACCTCAGGATAAGAATAACTATTACAACAACAGCCGTCTGAACCTGTTACTTCTGCAGACACTATGAGTTGGAATAATTCCAAGGAAATAGGTATAAGATTGCCAGGAAATGTATGGGTTAGATGTTTTCATTTGTGCTGGAAGGCTGACTGCATCAACAGACTTGTCTTGATTTCTGTCTTCCTGTTGGGTTCAGACAATAGGTTGATTCAAGCGGTGAGTAAGAAAAGAAGAGAGACCTTGGGCTTTTAAAATTCTGTTTGCTCACTCTTTGTGGAGTTAACTTGGGAAGCAGAAACTAAATTGCAATGAGTCAAAGAATATGAAAGTAGAAACAATAATTTTTAAATCTTTTGCTGTTTGGCTGGCAAAGGAGGAAAGGAAAGAGATTGGTAGTTTGAATGTGCCTCCGAGTTGTCACTGATTCTTTGCCCTCCTTGGTTAGGAAATGAACAGAACGAACACATTTATATTAGGGAGGGAATAATCTGGTAGAGAAGAGACAGGTTATTGTTATATGATAAAATTATTTTGCACAAATAGGGAATCTTCTCCCCAACGTATGTTTTTATTAAACTTATCAAAAACCAAATGATGATATGTGGCTGGGTTCATCACTAAATTCTCTATTTTATATCTACCTCTCTATTTTTGTGCCAGTACCATGCTATTTTGGTCACTATAGATTTGCAGTGTAACCTGAAGTCTGATAACATAATGTCTCCTGATTTATTTTTATTTCTAAGTAATGTATTGGCTATTTGATTTTTTTTCTGATTCTATATAAAACAAAGTACTGTATTTTCATGTTCTTTATAGGATGACACAGGTGCTTTGATAGGGATTGCATTAAATCTGTAGATTGCTTTGAGTAGTATGGACATTTTAACAATGTTGATTCTTCCCAACCACAAGCATGGTATGTTTTTCCATTTGTTAACAACTTTAGCTATTTCTTTTCTCGGAGTTTCAAAATTTTCATTATAGTCATCATTGACGTCCTTTGTTAGATAATTCCCAGGTATTTCATCTTTTTTGGCACACTGTAAAAGAAAGAGTCCTTGACTATATTTTCAGCTTGACTATTATTGGTATATATAAAAGCTACTGATTTGCAAGTATTTATTTTGTACCCTGAGACACTACTGCATTCCTTGATCACTTCTAAGAGCTTTGTAGTTGAGTCCCTGGGGTTTTCCAGGTATAAGATCATGTAATCCATGATGAATGGAGAGTTTGATCCCCCTGACCCTATTTGAATACACTTGATCCCCTTCTCTTGCCTGATTGTCATGGCTAAGTCTTCCATTACTCTGTTGAATAGCAGTGGTAACAGTGGGCATCTTTGTCTAGTTCCAGATCTTAGTGGAAATGTTTTCAACTTTACTCATTTCAATATGATGTTGGCTGTGGGATTGCTGTAGATGGCTTCTATCAGTTAAGAAATGTCTCACCTAAGCCTATTTTATTAGCTATTCTAATCATGAAAGGATGATGAATATTATCAAAAGCTTTTTTTGCATCAATTGATAGAATCATGGTCTTTGTTTTCTATTTTATTTATGTGGTGTTTTGTGTTTATAGATTTACTTATGTTGAACCAGCTAGTGACCTGTAGAAGACTAAAGCTGGACCCTCACCTTTCACCACTAACAAAAATTGATTCTTATTGTATAAAAATTTTAAATTTAAGACATGAAACTATAAAAATACTGGAAGAGAGTTCATGGAAAATACTTGAAGATATTGGTTTGAGAAAATAGTCTATGAGGAGGACCCTCCTGGTTATTGAAGCAACACCAAAAATGTATTACTGGGATCTGATCAAGGCAAAACTTTCTGCACAGCTCAGAGTACTATAAGTAAAGTAAATAGTGTACAGAATGGGAGAATAGTTTTGCAGGTTATGATTGTGACAAAGGTCTGATAACTAGAATCTACAGAGAACTCAAATTAATCAATAAGAAAAGAACAAACAACTCTACTTCTTTGTGGGCAAGAGACTTGAACAGAAAATTCTCTGAAGATAACAGGCAAATGTCCAGGAAACACATGAAAAAATGCTCATCTTCCCTAATCATCAGAAAGTGCAAAGCAAAACCACTTTGAGATATCACTTAACTCCAGCAGATTAGCCCACATCATAAAATCCCCAAACTGCACATGTTGGCATGGATTTGGAGAGAAGAGAACCCTTCTACACTGCTGATGGGATTGTAAACTAACACAACCTTTTTGGAAAGAAGTATGGAGAACACTCAAGAAACTAAAAGTTGGCCTACCGTTTGATCCTGCAATTCCATTATTACTCAGATGAATAAAAATTATTTTACAGCAAAGACATTTGCACCAGAATGTTTATTGAAGCTCAATTCATAATTACCAAGTCCTGGAAGGAGCCCAAATGCCTAACAACTCTAGGATGGATTAACAACTTGTGGTATATGTACACCATGAAATTCTATGCAGCCATTGAAAAGATGAAGACTTTATGTCTTTTATGTTTACCTGGATGGAGCTGGAACATAGTCTTCTTAATAAAGTATCTCAAGAGTGGAAGAAAATTATCCAATGTTCTGAATGCTATTATGAAACCAATATATAATCACCTATACACTGATACAAATGATAAAACACAAATATAGTCCAGAAAGAAGGAGGGGAGAGAAAGGAGGGGGAGAGTGAGTGGAGGGAGGGTATTTGGTGGATGTTACCTACTGTGCACAATGCAAGGTTACATTTCAAAACAACTAAGATTATATTATAAATGTCTTACCAAAAAAATAATAATAATAATAATAATAAGTGGAGTGATGATTATGTTAATCAGTTTGATTTAAGCATTCCACTTTGTATATCAGATCTTCACATTGTACCTGGTAAATGTATACAGTTATGATTTAACAAAAATTAAATTAAAAATTATTTTGCAAAGTTGATAAAAATTGTTGAGAAAGGAATTGACAATACATCTTGTATTAATTGAAAAGATTAAACTTGGATAGGAAACACAATTCCTCTTTACCTGAATCAACACAGGGCACCAGTAAAGATCAATTCATTTAACTCTATGTCAAATTGAAATGTTCAGAGAATGGAATGAGATTTTCAGATTTTAGTTGAAGGTAATTTTGGTGAATTTGAAAAAACAAATTAATGAACTCACAAACTTATTTTTATGACTGAGTTAGTTACTGTTACTCAAGTAGACTAGAAAAGTATAGTTAGCAGACTTGTGAACTGCCTAATAACTTGCTAATTTGAACTATAATTCTAAACCATACACTGTTAAGTTACATGCAATGCTAACTTGAGGAACTAAAGAGCTAGATCAAGCAGAAATCTATTCTGTGGAAGGTAAAGATGCACGTGGGAGGTAACCCATTTTAAGAGAATTAGATAAACAACATTTGCCCTAATATAAAAGTCTAGGGGATGAGCTCTTAATAGAACATGACAATTTCCACTTTTCTTTGTCTACAGCCTCCTCTGCCCAACCTGCATCTTAGGAAGTGTGGGGACTGGAGGTGCCCTTTCAGAGGACTCTGTACACTTAGGCAGCACAGGGCTGTGTTGGTTTAGTATCATGTGCCGGTAGTCAGAAGATGTGCTCATTCCCTGCAAGTCAGTGCACAATTTCATCAGGAGTGAATCACTGAGGACTTCAAGTCATCGGGAGAGAATTTCTGAATTGGACCCAGTACTGAGATGGGAGACTACAAGACTATTCCATCTGCATTCTCTGGTGGAGATGCAGCCAGGGACCGGGTGTGCTGGCAGAGAAGGAAGACGCCCTTAGAGGTGTCCAACACTCCACAGAGCCGGGGAGAATTGAGGTAGCTAGGCGTGACAGCTCTAGCTGTCAGAGTAACTCGGATCTGGAACTCACTGAGCACACATCACAGGTTCTCAGAATTCTCAGAAATAATTCATGGAAAAAAAAATTGTAGGGTTCTGAGAATCAAAAGGTGAAATTAATGAGCAAGAAAATAGCAAGAAAACATGGGATGTCCTCATAATGGTCCTTTCAGGTTTTTTGGGTCCCCAGCCTATCATTTAGTCATATTAAAGTATTCCATGTCCAGAATGTAATCATGGATTTCAGTAAGCCTTTACTCCATGCACAGGAGCGAGTCAAACACTGGGAGATATTCTAATTCTGCAGCACTAAAAACTCTCTCAGACATCAAACATAAGTAGATAAGTTTATGATGTTCTTTGTATCATTTATATAAATGCCGTTTACAATCACACTTCTTAGTGTTAAAGCCGCCACCAGCAATGCTACACTGCGTTGTTTTTATTGTTTTTCTGGGGAGTCACTACATGCCTGTATATGTAGATGCATCCTGCACACACTCCTTTGCACCCACTGTCACCGATAACAAATAATTAGTATCGAAAAGCCTCCAAATGAATACTGATAAACCAGAGATTTGAAATAAATAACAAGAGCACTGTGAGCTTTAAATTTCCTTCTGTAGGATTTTTGGGAAAGGACCCTGATTTGAATAATCAATGTAGCTTATTAAAGACCTATTAAATCCATCACTCTCTCTACCTCTATATTTCCTGCTGTTTCCTTCTTTCTTGCTCAGGGACTGAGACATCAGTATCCTAATACAGTCCTACTGAGTGCAAACACAGAATGAGAGCAGGTAGACGCTGACGCGGACCTGTGAGATTGCCCAATGCTAATAATAATGGCTTTCATGAGCCATTCAGGTGTTGCTTAAACTGCACTCACAGACTCTACAGAGTGGAAAAAGAAAACGGTTAGAATGCATGCTCCTAGAGGAATAAACTATGATTCAGTGGTTAGTTGAGAAGGAAGAAAAAAATCTTTCTAGTGGAGTGCCAGATTACATCGCTGAGGTTACTGCTCCAGCCTCTGTCCATGTACACGCACGTGACGAGTGACTGTCACAGGATGAAAGGTCATGTGGGATGAGAACCCCAAAATATCCAACCACTTGACCTCCTCCGTCTCATGAAGGGAGTAAGTCCCAGGAGTAGGCAGCCCCTAATTCTTCAATGAATACTGCGGTCCCCTGTTCTTTAAGGAATAAGACTTTTAAGATCTACAAGCTAATTCCAGTTGTGTCCACCCTCAGCTCACATGGGAAAAGCTGAGCTAAAAAACAAGAGCTAAAAATGATAAAAAGGAGGGTAAGAAAAGACATCTGACTTCAGAATTTTTAGAATGTTAATGCCATCAAATAGTCCTCCCTAAGTTCTGTGCTTTATAGTTTTTGTCAACACACACATTGCATGTTCATTTTTTTTTTTTTTTAAACTTAATCTGTGGGACTGAATAGGTCTTGGTCCATTTAATCTTCCCCCCCCCCTTTTTTTAAATCAATTAGAAGAATACTTTTGGCAGTCTCTCTCATGCTTTTTCCTTCAAAAGATTGACCCCCTTCCCACTCTCTTTGGAAGTGCTCTAAACTTTCTCTTTGTTCTTCCTAAATAAAATCTCTCTGTTACCCCCCCAAATAAAAAATAAACACACAAACAAAAAGAATACTTTTGGCAAATAAGAAAAAAATCCACCTTGCTTGAACAAAAGATTTTTTTGGCACAGAAAATCTTCAGTATGATTTGATCCAATGTTCTCATTGTCACCAAGTTTCTGATGTGTTTCTCGGTGATTTAAAATGCCTTCATCATTGTATCAGTTTCAGTCTTCAGCTGGCTTCATTATGACATTGAAAAATGATTGCAGCACTTCACTTTCAAATCAAGACGGTAAACAAGGGAGCTGCTCTGTCCAGGCAAACCAGGCTAAATTCTGAAGCGCACACTGCTTAGGCCTGATTAACCTTTGGCCCACCCCTTAATGTAACCTCTGGAGTAGAATGATTTAGTTCTTTTAGTTTAGCTCAAATCCTCACTTTTGATGTGTGGCTCAATGCTGAGTCCCAGCATGACTTTGCAAGTAAAAACGGGAGCCATGCGAAAGTGGAAGATGGATGCTGAGGAGGGAATCAGAAGTGCTCCACCCACTTCATTTGCTTTTAGAAGCTGTGTATCATTCTTCAAAACCATTCACCCTGTGCACGGCCTTACCTTCAATTAACTGGTCAAACCAACGATCTGTTCCACCACCCTGTTTCTTTTTCTCCATACACCAAGCCATGAGCTAACCTACCTTCAATACATTTCATAGATCTTTCACTATTAAAGAAAATTATTTAAAAGATTTTCCTTTTGCAAAGTGACTTCACTATTCGGCTCTCGAAGTCTGAAATCATAGTATGTTCCTATCAGAACCATTATCTTCCCTTATTGGAATTTCCTATTGACTTCTAATCTTCTTTCATCAATGTGTTATGGTGTAAAGCAAATTTTAGGAATGTTTTAAAGATGTTTTTAAAAGCAAAAATTCATACTCTTTGTTTTAAGACAGTGTCTTAATTTTGTTCAAAGGTTTTTTTTTTTTTCTGATTCTCTTTAGTCTTACAAGATATTTTCTTTCAACCTCTGGAATTAATGTTATTTTCCTATTACTGTTATTTTCCTGTTATACTTTTCATATTTGAGGAAATATTGTTTCAGTATTTTATTTTACTTATTCCAGCAAAATTGACCACTTCCGTGCCCCACACATTCTACTAGGATTAATTCCTGCTGTTGTGGAAATACTGACTAATTTTATCACTGACCCAAAACTTGGCAGGTTAGAATTTAAGTAGTGATGATGGGGTATTAATGGAGCTTGTGAATATTTATTATTGAAAGATCCAAGGTGGCTTAGCCACATGGAACACATTGTTCCTGTGCTGTTCTGTGGCATATGGAGGGTTCACATTTGCATTTTAACCTAGTCAAATATCAAATATTAATACAATCAGAGGGGTCTTAATATTTTGAGAGTACTGTGACTTTTTAAATTATATATATGAATAATGAACTTGGCTAAGTTACAAAACTTAAATATAATCAGAGCTTTGGATGTTTTTGTTTCTCTAAAAACTCTGCCTTTGTGCCTGTCTTGAATGTAATTAATGTTCATCTCATCAAAAATGCGCATTACATGAGGGAGAAAAAAGTAGTACCAGAGTACTAGTTTTCATCAAAATCATTGTCACTTGAACTGAAAAGTGATGTAACTGAATTTAATTCAAAATGTTTTCTTAATATTTTGCATTGAATATCTAGCAGTTTATAAACACATACCATATATTACTTAAAATGTTGATATGAATGGAGAACTGTCAAAGAAATATTTCCTTTGGGTATTGGAAATGCTATAAATAGCATGTGAAGTATATTACATTCAATCTTGCCATTACATTTTTCACAGATTGTATATTAAAACAATTGATGAACAATGTGTCCTATTAAGGAGTGTCAGAATTCTATTGTAGCGAGAGGTTTCTTGAAGACTAATATTGATCCCCACTTGACATGGTTTACAGCTTATTTTTTACACTCAAGAAAGACATCAAGGAAAAAAATGGCATCTAACGCAGATTAGAACCACGTTGCATATTCTACAGGAATAACGAAAATTGTAAGTTTATTTTGGTGTTGGATATAGATAGAAAATATACTGGATTTCTCTTTTATTTCACTGTCTTTCTTTGAATTATTAGAATAAACAAATCAAAGAAAAATGTCTTGGTGTCTCTATCTGGTATCGTTTGAATGGGATGTGATCAATATTAGATCCCAGAATATATCTCCATTACGCTTGCTTGACATAACGAAACAAACACGATTCAAAAACCATTCTGAATGTAACAGCAAAACCTTCTTACATGCAAAGTTGTGTAACTCTGAATAGGAAACTTTCTTCAATTGGTGACAATTTTCTGAATAGTAACATGCTTAAAACAATGTAACCACATAAAAGGCATTTGATTTCCTCATTGATCAGTGTGTAAAGAAACTATGGGACTTGAAAATTAAAAAAAAAAAAAAGAAGTCAAATAATGCTGATAGAAAACAACCACAACCAAGTCTAGGACCAGTTAGATGGGAGCTTAGTGGAAATTAGCATGGGATCCGGCCTAGATGAGGAAGTTCACTGGCCGATTGAATGAACATTTTACATAACCTCACTGGAATCAATTTCCTCCTCTATTAAAGGACCATTATGATAGCATACATTTCATAGAAATGTGTTTGGTACATGAAAATACTCAAAGCATTAGCTGGTATTTTTGGTCATGGGGGAAAGAAGGAAGTTTCAGTTGGGCTTAGTAGTCTTTTTTGTTGACATAGTAGTGCACTAGAATTCAACTGTCTATTTTCTATTAATAATTAGAACCTGAAAAAAGCATAGATTTATTTTATTATTTTGTGTTATCTCATTGATGACAATAGTAAAGTATTGCTCAAATCTGAATAAATAGGAGGAGCCAACTGACTCAAGTTGATTTTTATTTCCAATCTGAAATATTATGAATGGTATAAGATGTACACTCGAAATCAAATTACAAAAATATAGTTATTTTTGTATGATCTTCTTTTCCCCTTAGGCTATATTGAACTTTCCTGCTATTATGAAAATATTTCAGTAATGATAAGCTAACTGCTTGATCAGTATATTGAATGTTACTTTTGAAATGCCAAATAATCACATTCTAAGATATAGCATTAGGCCCAAGAAAACAAAGAGTGTAGTCAGGCTATTATTCCAAGAACACATAGATACGGAGTGTGGCAGTATGTAGGAAACCTGTGGAGAATTTGGAAGATAGACTCAAAATATATTTGATAAAAAATAAATTTCAGTTTTAGTTAGGAATCTTAACAGCCATTCTAATTGATTTTTATTTTTCATAAGGATTCTTACAATCCCTTTCAAAGTTAAAGTTCTCCAAAATAAAACTTATTTCTGAATTTGCATCCCTTATCTTCTCGTCCTAGTATTAAAGTCAGGCTTTACAAAGTTCTTTTGAAAAAGTTTACGGAATATTGTGAATTAAGATATACATTTATTCAAATTAATATCATTAATTCATAAATTGACTCTAAAAGGATATATAACAAAATTCTGTTTAATAAAATATAAAGGCCAAGATAGATACACAATCTTACTGAAAAACACCATTGGAAATCAAATACTTGTGTGTTTTTAAAAACAGAAATGAGGTATATTTTATAGTAAATCTGTCATGAGTGAGTCTACTTTCTCTTTTGTATGCTCAGTCATGCTTTTTGTATTTTTTATTTGCATGCAAGAAAAAGTATTTTAAATAAGAAATAATTTGTGAGTGCAATTAAATTCTACTCACTAATTCATTCCAAATTTAAATATTTAAAAAAATTACAAATCAGACTCAAAATTTATTTTTATTATTGGATTACTTTTCTACATTCAAATGCAATGAATTTTCTCCATCCAAATTCACTTGATTAAGAAAATATTTGTAATGTTTATGTCCTTCATACCATTAGAAACTCATTTTAAGAAAAGCATAAAAAAAAACCTGCTTACTTCTTTTAGTTTACTAATAGAGTTTATAATGAACCTGAGTGACTACAGATGTTCCATTTGGTATTGGAAAAATAGTATAGTTTGACAAAACTAGAATGAAACAAGAAGTAAAGGTGAATGAAAAAGTAACTTATAATTTGTGAGTTTTCTTATCTGGAAAATACAGATAATGCCGCATTGACATTTCACAGAGTTGTTGTGAATATGAGTAAACAACATATTTGTTTAGTTGTTGGAAATCATACCCAGTGCTATCATCAGTAAAGATATTAAATCGTCTAAAACGTCGTTGTCTAGGATCAGTCTTGATCAGTCTGCAGAGAGTCACTACATACAAAACACTCCATTTTGTGTCAGTCTCTCTATTCTTGTGACCCTGGTTGTTGACAGAGTGTGAATTTAACTTGCTGAATCTAGGCTTAGCCTAATATGGTCACCACTTCCAAATATCCATTACTCACCCTCTCTGTTACTTATGAAACATTCAGCCTGAATCCATTTCAGTTCATGTTCAAGTTGGTCCTCAATTGCTTTCAGATGCAGCAGCAGAAACTTATCTAGAAGAAAACCTAAGGGAAGTTCAGGACTGCTGCATTCTTGGCAATTTCAGGCATATCTAGTTTCAAATTTTAGGCATGTCTAAGAAAAAGGGGTGTCCGAGGGAGAGTCACCGTATAGTATTTAATTTATCAAAGAGAGGAGACATGATCACAGCATCTTGATAGCTCATTTACTAAACAAGCTGTTTCTTATTGATATATTGGGCAAGTCACTTCAGCTCTATTCCCTACAATTTAAAGCGTAAATGTAAATTCAACATATGTGACTTACTGTATGAAAAAGTCAGAGTCACAGTGGCCCTAGCCCAGAACATCTGTTCTCCTTGCCAATATCCCCGCAGACGTACCCTTTAGCCTTGCTGTTTTTAGATGGCAACAGACCAGGGATGAAAGTGCTATTGGTAAAATAAACAAAACCAGTCTTTTTGGGAATCCAGATCTCCCTATTCTATTCACATAATTCTTTTAAATCAATTACATTGAATGCATTTATTAAGGTTACACTTTGAGTTTAGGAATGTATTACTTGAAGATACTCAAGGTATTCTTTTATCTGACATGATTGCATTTCACTGATTTAAAAATCTGTCAGTTTAATTGAAGTTAACTTCAAACATCTGGCAAGAAGTAATATTTTTATATAATTTGCATGGTTGTGAAAAATATGTAAAAAAGCCCAAATGGAACAGGCTGTGTCATCTTTGGTCATGTTAGTGAAATATTGCCTGTGGTTATAAATTTCATATTTAAAAAATATTAATAAAAAGAAAAGTTTAATCTAGCAGGATATTCATTAATTGCCAAATAAGTAATGCTATTATGGCATTTATTTAGGCAAAGCAAGCTGAGAGGTACACCTATTTATAGTTTTTCATATGGATGTTTTGGCTAAATATGCAGGCTATCCCTACACCTTTATTTTGATCAGGGTTTGATATACCTTCCTATGAATAATAACAATATACGTTATATGTTGAACTACGTTAAACCTAGTCTAACAGAGACTAAATCGTACCTGGCGTTGGGGAATTTTGAGCACCTTAGGCAAATTAGCTATCAGGTTCAGGATTAATTTATTCATTAAATTTACATGCAAAATATATTGGAAAATGGATTCATTTACTTGTATAATTGGGGCCTCAAGCTCAAGGTTTTCATTAACTATTCAGATAATTTAGGCCTTTTTTTCCTTTTTTTTTACCCTAGAATTATCTTGATAATTGCTGCTGCTTCACTTGATTTTATGCAGGGGGAAAACAGACTAGAAAAATCTTTTATAGTCTGCCGTGTATTTTTCCTACCACAATTTTTGCTTAAAATCTCTTTTTTGTGTCCTATCTATGAAATCGAATGAATGATAATTAGTAACCTGTTCTCTTCCAGAGCAAGCTTTGATACTTGATGGTGTAGGGAGATTACCTGTACCCATCTATCACATTTTTACTATATATAGTATATGATTGTGTATAAAGACATGTGTTCATAGGTATTGCATAGACATAGGTAAAAATCATATTACATCTATGTATGTACTTATATTTGTGTATACACACACACACACACACACACACATATATATATATATATTTTTTTTTTTTTTTACCAGTTGGAAGAATTTAATCTCTATTGGACTGACAATCCCTGTGTTGTCCCTGTTCAGCATATTATTAGCTAGTCATAGAATCATCACAACATGCATTGCACTGTTCACTCTCAGTAATTTTTTGGCTGTTGGGGGAGTGACAATGTAATGTGTGCAAACACGTTGGTGAGAAGCAGATGACAAGGCAATTTATATGCTTGGCTCTTGTTTGAGGAACTAAATATCATGATACTAGCAAGGTCTCTCACAACCTCTTCAGGGAGGCCATGGGTGGATCCGGCCGTGTGAAGAGTCCAGCAATACGTGTGTGTGCCTTGGCTGCTCCCTTCCTCATTCTCTCAGCTATCTGAAACTACTCCCAGATTTCCAGAAAGACCTGCTTTCTCTTAGGCTCTGGGACTTGCATCTGATACCTTCTCTTCCTGGAATGTCTTTGCCTCCCTTTCTCTATTCCCTTGGATACCTCCTATGTGGCTTTTTCTTTACACCTCCCAGATCTTTTCATGTTTTCACAAGTGTCTGGTATTTCTCCTTACAGATTCCAATTGCTGTCACTCCCACTAAAGTTTTTCCCTCAATACCATCTTCTCTCTCTCCTCCTGTCACCACTTACTAGATGCTTTGCTCTCTTTTCAGACTGAATCAACATCATAGCTTCTGTCTTCCTCACTTAAAAGGGTACTTTTTTTGTTCTTCCTCTCCCATCCATCCTCAAGATGGCAATGTGGACCAGCACTGACCAGTAGGACGTTCTGTATTGATGTAGCCATTCTACTTAGGCACTGTCCAGAGTATGGCATTAACTGTATGCGGTTATTGTGAACTTGAATTGTGGCTAGTGCGACTGAGGGAATGTATTTGTAGTTTTATTTAATTTTAGTCAATCAATATTTAAAATAGCCACAGTGGCAGATGGCTATTATATAAGGCAGTGTAGAACTGGAACTTGCCATCACTATTAATTGCACACGATGCAAGATCAGTCTTGGTCCATCATGTCCAACTCCCACAATCTAATATTTTTACTTAAATGTATGTTCGGGCTTCAAGTATTCTAGTTCTTTAGCCTCATTTGCCTCATCGCCTTACTTCTCTCCTTACCTACTTTGCAATTCTTCACCTATGACCATAATCATTGTCTTGCCCCATTTGTGTGTGTGTGTGTGTATTATACTTAACTGGCAAAACTACAACCCCTAACCTAATTTACTGCAAATTTCACACCAGAAAGAAGACTAATTAAATAGCCTGGAAGAAAAAACAAAACAGAATAAAAGCCAGATCGCCGTCCTATGTCTCTGCAGTGTGCTGAACTCCTTCATTTCAAATTTGAGATCACGTGGGAAGCAGAAGCGGGTGGACTGCCTGAGCTCACAGGTTTGAGATCAGCCAAAGCAGAGTAAGATCTCATTTCTAAAAACTAGCTGGGCATTGTGGTGGGCGCTTGTAGTCCCAGCTACTTGGGAGGCTGAGGAAAGGGAATCCCTTGAGCCCAAGAGACTGAGGTTGTTGTGGCCTGTGATGCCACATCACTCTATTGGGGGCAACAAAGTGAAACTTTGTCGCCTAAATAAATAAATAAATAAATAAGAAATAATAATAAATAAATATTGCTCTACATTTTCAAAAAGGTTGTATTATATTTTCTGATTTTTCATGGTCCTACCAAGATGATCACTTTTTATCATATGTTTTCTCAAACATCAACACTGTCTGTTTCAACCTCGATAACACCTAATGATATTATCTGATATTTCACTTAAGGAAATCAGATAAGACTATTTCATCAACTTACAGCAAAATTTACCTCCTACCTACCTTTGTTCCCACAATCTTGGTGGGATTTTCCCTCAACAATGAGTTACAAACTTAAAGATTTTATATTCTTTCTCCCTCTCACTAACAGTCCTATGTCTGAGTCCTTCTCGTCAATCAAGTTTGTGTTCAAAGACATCTCCTGCGTGAGGCCTTCTTTACGGGATAACAGATCTCTTCCCTCTACTGAAGCCTCCACTATCCACCCCACGCATCTTGCTTGTTTGTCCTTATAGTACGATGGTGGTCTGAGATTGTCTTGTCTATTGATTTCCTTGTAAGGTGTCTGTCTCCCCCTCAGGAGTAAATAAAGCTCCATTTCATATGAGCATCATGTTTCTTAGCTACTTTCTCTTCAGCAGGTAGAATAAGCCTGGAATATTGTAGGGATATTTCAGGGCTCTAAAAATTGTTAGTGAATGGACAGATAAATGAAGAGAGGAAATAATAACATTGACCTTTCCAACTCTGCCAAGCTATCATGTCCTCTTGATTTTTTCTCTCTTTCTCCCAGTCATAAAAGCAAGTGTCCATCCCTTGTCTTCTCATGGTAACCTATAACATCTATTGATGCTCAAACGTCGGTTTTCTTAACTCTTCCCTAGACTGTCAACTTGGGAGGAAATATGTGAATAGCATTATTCTTCTCTTTGTCACGTCCAAAAAATAGTGGCTCATGGTAACCATCTAGGGGCACATTAGTCATGAAGTGTCTTGATTTTGGAGGTCCTCAAGGGGAAGTTCCATTGTCTTTCTCTCTCAAATGTCCTCTGCCTACTGATTTATCCACACTGGGGACTTTATTGCCATTGTACACAAAGGAATTTTAATTTTCTATCTGTAGCATAGATGTCTCCTCTGAACTTCCTTCCTACTGCTTTCCTAACATCCCCTCACTAACATAGTCCTCCTCCTGAGTTCCTTCCAGCAGCAAATGATACCATCGCACACTGAGCACGTCAGCAATTGGATGGTATTACTGACCCTTCTCTCTTTCTTACCACATCCAGGGTTTATCAAGTCTTGAAAATTCTACCATCAAGAGATGTTGCAGAACTTTTCTCTTCTCTCTGTCTCCACTGCTATGTCTCTTGTCCTACTATTCATGTCCTGGACTTCTGAAATAACCCAACTAGCCACAAGTAGAATCTAAAACTGTTCTCCTCCAATCTATTCTCTACACCACTGCTAATCATCTTTTTAAAAACTGGAATTTGATTAAATCCCTCTACTGCTTTAAATATGCCTTCCATAATTCCTTGCTATTTCTTAGAGAACATACGTATTAAATAGCCATGCAGTGAAACCAACCTATCTCTCCAGGACTGAATCACATCACTTTCCTACATTTTTGCTCCCTCCTTCCCAATAGCTTCCTGGATACCTCTGTTCTTTGCACCCACTGATGCTTCCACTTGGAGGCTAACTTTATTGCTGATGTATTGAATGACAACCTTTTATAGACTTTTCTGGTTTTAGGACAAAATGTTACTTAATGATGAACAAAAAGTATAGTCTTTATAAAGAACATAAATTCTACCCCTCCCTGTATTCTCTTTCAGCTCCCTGTCTGTATGAATTCCTGAAAGAATCAGAACTTCTATGGTAGACTGAAACTGAAAGACTACAATGATAATTTCCATGTGCATTTTTTTGATTTATTTCATGTACTCTTGTAACTGTAACCCAGAAATTCTATGAAAATAAACTTTATTTTATTATACTCGTGAAATTACTATGTTAGTTAGGCAATGTAGACATCATCATTCACCCTACAGAGATGAAGAAATGAAGACTCAGATTGTCAAATGCTTAAATGGCAAGTGGCAGAGGTGTACTTGAAACCAGGTGTTCCCACACCAACCCCCATGGTATCTCTTAGGTCAGGGCAGCCATGTTTGTTGGCATAATACTAATTTGTATCTGTGTATATGTGTTTTTGGTCAAACCTCGAAGTAGAATATAAAAGTAACATATCTTAGAATATGTAGTATTAGGTCGTTCAGGGAATTTTGTTGTTGTTGCAGCTTAATGGCCTGGTTTTATGTAACCTGACCATCATGTTCTTGGTGATTGTTCCTACCTTTATTAAAGAGGAGAAAATACTTGTTTTTAGGATTCTGGCTTCAAGCTGTTGCAAGACCAAATTATTCTATGCTTACACTTTATAGCATAATAATAAACATTTTTCAAAGAAGAACATACATTTTATATTCAATGAGGAGTATTGTTTTCTTAGAAAATTATGAGCAGAAGGATTTTAAAACAATTTTGTTGCACTCAATTCATGAACAAATTCTCTCCTTGTTGTAGATGGTGCCGTCTTTGCCCCATTATTAGATGAAATAAACCCAAGGACAAAGGAAATCAAGAGGTAATCTTGTCATGCAGTTTCTGCAAAACATTCCCTGCAGTGCAGAATTATTCAAAGTTTCCCATGCCGAGTCTTGCTCACTGTGTGAAAAAACTAGCTGCCTCTTGCTGAGAAAGACTTTATGAAGAATAAAAGCAACCGAGTACCTAGCTTCAAGGTCTTGGCAGACCAGGAGTCCATCTCTCAGGGATTCCTCTATTTGCTTCACGTCTTGTGTCTTGATTGGTTGAAACTATTTAGCTTTCAAAGAGACATCTCATCTCATGTTGCCTTTATTTATTATTTTTTTTTTTTAAATAAGGATGATCTCTTCTTATATCAACCTGTTGCTTATAACACTTTTCTTTTCTCTACTTATATCTATATTTTCTTAATCCCATTAGTTCTTGGTGTCAAATCTGTAGCATTACAAAACAATAAAAATGTATCAGTCATGTGATATCTACAATGCACACGAAACACAAATACTAAAGAGAGTGCAAGAAAGTTCCATGCTGGGAAATTTCCAAACTCACTAACAGTGTATCAAAATAGCATATTTAGGAGAGAAATACTTGGACTTGATTGGAAAGAGACTTTTTTTTTTTTGTTTTTTTTTTTTTTGGAGCTAGAGTTTCACTCTATTGTCCCAGACTAGAGCCCCAGAGACATGATAGGTGACAGCAACCTCAGACTCCCCAGCGCAAGCAATCATCTGCCTCAGCCTCCCAAATAGCTGGTACTACAATCTCCCACCAAGATGCCTGGCTATTTTTTCTATTTTTAGTAGAAAAGGAGTCTCACTCTTGCCTAGGCTGGTCTGGAATTTCTGAGCTCAAGCAATCCTTCGTCTCTTAGAGTGCTGAGATCACAGGCATGAGCCTCCACACCCAACAGGGAGGGTGACTCTTTTCCACTGTTGAGCACTTTGGGAACGTGAAGATGTAGATTAACATAGACAGGATGAAGCCAAAAAGAAGACAACGTTAGAAGAGGATGTAGCCAAAAAGAAGACAAAAATGTTGCTATATAAGTGTGAAACTGCTATGTATAGTATATTGTAGTTGGCTGGCTATCTATTACTCAATTGTCATCCTTCTATATACTTCAAACACATCTTTATCAGTTAGGCATATTAATATAAATAGGACGAAGAAGATACATATTAGAAATCCACAGATGTTAAGCTTACTTTAATATATGGCTGATTTTAATGATATATTATATGGACAAAAGCATTTCACAAAATATAACACTGAATAAAAATTATTTTTAGAGTAATCTTTACAAAGAATTTCTTTCCACATGTTCTTTCCACATCAAGAACTTATAATAGTAGAAAAATGTACAATTTTATAAATGTAGAATTCTAAAGTTGTTCTTAAACCTTATCTTTTTTCTTCTTTTTCAGAAAATAGAGCATAGAGTGGTAAAAGTTTCCCAAAGACAGTATGTCGGAGATATATGGAATCATATTAAGCTAATGCTTTCTATATTCTATTCTATCAGAATTTCTATCATATTTTATTTATCTGATTTCCATATTTAGTATATAAAATTCCAAAAATATCATGAGGTCAGGTGTAAAGCGTAAAAAATTAAAACAATAACAAAAGTTAATATAATCTTCAAATTTAAATTTTAATGGTAGGATTTTAAATTTTGTGGTTGAAATTGTTCATCACGTAGATGTTTACTAAAAAATAAATATTTCTTAAAGTCCCCAAAAGGTAGAGTTATTTAACTAAGAACTCAGAAAAAATAGTTATTTAACTATTAACTAAGAACTAAGAAAAAATTATCATTTTGACCTTCTAATTTCTTCAAATTTAGGCTAGAAGTATTAAAGTAAATTTCAAATTAAAACAAATGTTGAGATGAGAATTATGTTAAATGTATGGCAGGCATATTATATTTTGGAACCTTTTAAGAAGAACAAGTGTGCTACAAATATTGTGGAATAAACAAATTTTGTGAAATCTCAGATATATTACAGCTTCTAGAAACTTTTAAAGTCATTCAATATTTTGACTGTATCTCCTACAACAAAGTGTAGTATAGTGAAAAAAATTAGTCCAAGATAAAAATACCTTGTTTCCACAAAAATACAGCTTCTATTCTGGTTGCTCTTAATCCATTTTTTTTTTAAAACAAACATTTGTATTTTGGAATACTTTAGATATGTACAATAGCTGCAAAGATAGCACAATTTTTTTTTCATATGCCCATTAACCAGTTTTCCCCTAACATTAACATTTTGTGTACCATGGCACATTGGTCAAAACAAGGAAATTAACATTGGTAGATTACTATTAACAGTAAATTTCATAAGTTTTTCCATGAATGTCATTGTTTTTATAGAGAATCCCATTCAGGATAGCACATTGTAATATGTTGTCATGGTTCCTCAGTCTTGTCTGGATGTGTGACAATTCCTCTGTCTTTGGTTTTAAATATAACCCTGACAACTTGGAAGGGAAGTAGTCAGGCATGATGTAGAGTACCCCTGAATTTTAATTTGTCTGATAATTTTCTTATGCTTAGCTTGTAGTTACAGGTTTTAGTGAAACCACAGAGGTGAGGAGGGCTTCTTACTACATCATTTCAGTATTGCAATGTATAAACACCACATATTCCTGATGATGTTAGCTTTGATGAAACATCAAACACATCTGCCAAGTGTTTCCACTGCAAAGTAAGTTTCTCTTCCATATTTTATTCTTAGGAAGTGAGTTACTATTCTAGCTCACACCAAGGAAAGGAGAATCAAGATCCCCCTTCTGAAAGGAAGAGTGTCCATGGAGATTACTTGGAATTCTTCTGAAAGGAAGATTCATCCCCATTTTATTTTGTAAACTGAGATTCAACAATGGTTCAATTGTATATGATTTAAATTTCATTTCATGATTCTAATGTTCTACTTTTAAATCTATCTGGCTCATCTGCAATGCTTTCTTTGATAATCCAGAATGAAAGTTTGGGAATAAAGGAAATGGTTAATATTGTTTTTAAAATTTGTTTTCATATGTGGTCTAATAGACTCAAATACCAGGACCACCCTTAATTTCTTCAGTGGGAAGTCATGGTAGGAAGAATTTTTATGTCTCTTGGTGGACCTATCAAATGATCAATTTTAATCTTAAGAAGCTGAATGAGGTTTAAGATACATACCTACTGACTAAGAAATAGAGATTTGACAGCTAAAAATATTTTGAGATGCAACTATACACAATTGTTTCTTTTTGCACGTAGATGGATGGAATATAATGGATTAAAATTGCAACTACATTCCACAATCAGGAAACATATTTTCTAAAAGCCTCAAATCCAAAGGATTTGAATTTATGTTTTGGGACACCCAAATAACTCATTCATTGTGACCTCCATGGGGAGCAAAGGACATCCAGAGACGATACATCCAGCACACATATTTGCCTGTGGCCATTAAGTGCCTTATAAATGAGTAAAAAAACTTTAAAATAAATACAGAATTTTATAGGAAGTCAATGAAGAGATTTTCATATAAAGAGTAATATGTTCAAACAGATGTTTATCCATAGGGATGTGGCTAGCTATAGTCAACAGAGAATATGTCTTAGAAAAAGCAAGGCTCTACTAGCCTGAAAGTGGAAAACCTACGTGATCTCAACGTTATAAAATATATTTCTAATATCACATAGAATATACCATATCATAAGAAAAGTTTCCCATGGTGAGATAGTGGATTAGGAAATATTTTGTAAATGGTAAAATTCTCTCAAATGTTAATTTGTGTTATTACATAACAATTCTCAATTGACTGCTTAGAAGAAACTTCAGTTTGATGACAATATATACACAGTAACACAGGTAGCACTGAACTCTGACTTTCTCTGTAAGTGAAATAGTTGGCTTTGAAATATTTCCCATGTTTTCCTCCCTCTTTCTTAAGTTCTGTCTAGATGGGTTATTCAGGGTTACCCCATTCAGAGATGGACAATGACCCCCCATTTTATAGGCCTGGGCAAGCAGATCTTTTTCAAACCTCTCCAGAATCAGAGGGAAACAGCCTCATCTCATCTGGTATCTCATCTGGGCCGTCCCTCCCGGCGTGGAGAGCGTTCACCTTGCTGCTGCATGCATGGACAGGGACTGTAACCACGGATTGATCGCTATTTACATTCATTTGCTAATTGTTTTGTCTGTGTGCCTCTGTCCTACTGGGACTTGTTCACATGCATTCCCCAGACCCTTCTGCTGTCAGGAAGTATGTGAACCTCTGGACAAAAGGCCCATGAGGCTTCCCACTTGGGTACTCCCCACCTCCCTGGCTGGAGGTTCTGTTGATCCTCTTTCCCTTAACTATTTCTTTCTCTGTCTCTATCACAGGTCAGTAGTTTCATCCTTTGAATCCTGAGATCAAAGACTGGCAAGAGAAATTCTGGCCAGTAAGAGAAATTCTGGCAACAATGGGACTATCATTTTCCAACAATTAACATATCCTTGGCTCATCTCACTTTGACCAACTACATGTACAATTCAGCAGGGCTGTGCCAGTTCCCCTGTGGTCTGTGTTGTGCTTTTGATGAGGATTGACACGTTGAATGCAAAGTAGGAAGTCCTTGCACAATAGGGTTCCTCTGAGTCCACCGAAACGTGCATAACCTCACCTTGAAGTAGGAAGGGAAAGAGGCCTGAAGGTGACACGAAGAGACCGACTTCAGCTCCATAGATTCTGTCTGTGAGTTTCTCACCCCACTGCTGCTCTCCATCCTGCTCCCGTGCAGGCATCATCTGCATTCCCTGCTGCCGTGTCCACCTGTTCCCCTGGGTCCCTTTGTCCACACAGTGGCTCCTGCACATCTATTCTCTCTGAAATGTCATACAGTAGCTACAGCTACATCTCCTTGTCAAAGTCCTGTGAAGTTTTCCTTTATCTCTCATAAGAAAACCCCAATGGATTACCTTGGCCCATGAAGACTTGGCACATCATGACTTGGACTTCGCTTCCCTCCGCACTTTCCCCTGATGTGGCCTCTCTGCCCTTCCAATGCCCACCTCCACTTGGCAGTTTTCAGGTCTCTGATCCTTCATCTTCTGCCTCACTGCCTTTTGTGCACTTCATTCTTACCCAGCAACATTCCTATCCATTGTGTGGTTAAGAGTTTCCTACACCTGACAATCTTTTGCATCCCTGTAGTTACAATGGCTGCTCTGTGCATATCTCATGACTGGTATTTGTACTTTTTTCTATCCATTTTCTCATCTGCCTTCTCCACCAGACTGAAGACTTCTTACCCTGGGTCTACACAGTTAATAATATTCTCAGTATGTAATACAATGGCCAAAATACCGTAGGCATTCATTGAATATTTGCCAAATACACGTTGAAGTTATGTTTGCAAGCGCATTGCCAGTCAAATCGTGTATCTCCGTCAGAGAAGTGCAGTTGCAAAAGAGAACGTTTCCAACTGTTTTCAGATTGTATATATTCCTTCACTTTAATAAACTATTTAGATCTATAAAATCAAAAATTACACTGTCTACATTTGGAAAATCTATAAGTCAGAATCTATAAATATTTCCATCAGGATTTCGTTTTCCATTTCTTTATAAAGTTCCACAACCTTTTATCAAAATTAATTTTTATGTCTTGATTATCTTATCCTGAGAATCTAATCAAATTTCACTGAATTTTTTATTAATATCAGTTGAGTGATGACGCAAACATACAAAAATAACTAAAAGCATTTCAAATTGGGGTCTCTTGATGCAGATAATTCAAAGTGGCTTAACAAAGAACAGCATGTTCACATAAATTCAGTGTAATAGACATTCAATAAGTAGGCAAATGTAACAGTAGCGTTGCTTTGTTGGCGATAAAATGAACATACAAATCACAGCTGGTCTGAGCAGTGCTCATATATGTTGAAGAGTAAAAAGACCCCACAGACAGGAGAACAGTGATTGAACAATTACTGTGGTATTGTTGGGGAAACCTACTTTATATAAGTCAAGATAACAATACTTGAGGACATTTAGAACTCAGGGCTAAATCAGTAAATGGCACTTTTTACTAAATCTCTACCTTTAGTAGCTCGCAGGGTCGAGGAGGCTGCTCCCACCTGGGCATCATTGGAGCGGTTCACCTTCCCTGAAAAGACCGGCAGGCTACTTAAAGAAAAAATTATCTCTAGCTGCCATAGCACTAAATTTGAATCACAATAGTTTAATAACCATTAACATCAATTTAGTACTAATAATATGACAAGTATCATCTTACAGAACCATTAATACCTTCAAAGAGAAGTGAAATCATATTTTACATAAATATACAATTACAGAGGTGTGATCACGTGTTCCAGGTAACATAGTTAAAAATTGGTAGGGCATGAATTCAAATCTTGTTCTTTTAGCTTAATAGCCCGAGATCTTATCCAAGGAAAATGATACATTTTATCTTCAGAGGAATAAAAAACGTGGTGCATGATACCCTTTGCAAATGTCTGTGCACATATCATGACTGGGTATTTGTATTAAAAAAAATACTACTCTCCTCATTCATTTGATTTTGTAAATGTACATTTCTTTCTAAATAAAATAGCAGTTTTTACTTTGAAAGAGGGACATAGGTGGAGTAAAGTTCATTTTCCACTAAGGAAATATTTTATTCTGATGAGACTTCTCATGGTAATTTTGCCATTGACAAGTAATGGGAAGGTAAATTAATTAAAGCTGCCAAAATGTGCTCTAATTGTAAGAATGTAGCAATTTTATCACTTTATTTCACCGTGAGTTTTATATATACTTTTTAAACAAGCATTTTTTTTTTGGGGGGGGGGGAATATATGTTTATTTTTTAAGGCATAGTGATTGATAGAAATTACTGCAGAATCACAATAAACCAAATTAGAACTTGTAGCCCAAGCAGCAGGTACAGCTAAAACAAACAAACAAAAAACTCAACAAAACAAACAAAACTGGAGTCTCCCAAATACTATCTGTTGAGAATAGTATATTTCCTCGGTGGTCTCATATTTCCTAGCTGTATATTAATTTTGATTTTTCTGAAAATAATACACTTTATCCGAGCTGTTGTTAGCCTTTGTTACTAAATAAGCACGTTTCTCTTGTTTCAGCAATTTTCCTTTGAAATTACACAATGTCTATTAACTTAAAAAGTAATTTTCACAGACTATTCAAGAAGTAGAAAGTTGCTACAGTATCTAAGATGTATTTCTCTGGAGCACAAAGGAGTGTGAAAAACATTTCTAGGCTTTCTAGTCTTGTGAAAACCAAAGCAAATTATTATAACACAACATTTCTGATCTTGTGAAAAACATTTTTGAAGTCAAATGTAATTGCTGTGTTTTCAGGAAGGCAGAGTTCTCAGTGTACAAAACTCCTATCCTTATGCTAGGAGCCTCTGTTTTACATCGAGGGTAAACTGCATGGCTGAAACAAAAAACAGACTATTTCAAATATTCTTATAGAAATATCACATTTCAGTAAGTTAGTTGGTTAAAATAGTCTGAGTATGTAGAGCGTAAAGTTCTTGTTTTATCTAACGACTTTAAAGAACATATTATTGCAATAAAGTACCAGGTCTAAATCTCAAAATATTAAGGTTTACTTGTATGTTAAAAATAGGAAAAGGACAAAAATATCTAAATGAATATAATGAAAAGAAAAAAAATCTAAGCAAATACCCAAAATTGCTTTGGTCTTGGTCTGAACTTGTTTACTATTTAATCAAATTAATTTATTTCTTTCCATTTATTATTTAAATTTGTATTTATAAGGTTCTTTAGCCAAATCCCTCAAATTAATGTATCCTATGTGTAGCAAATAAAGGAGAAAAATACATACAAAGGTGTTATTCTATCTGTGACTGGGTCTAGAAGAAAAGAAATATATTTACTATGAGATTTCATAAGTTCCCTCTTGTTCTCACACAAAATGGGGGTTTAACGTTAGCATTAACAAAAACTGGTCTCCCAAAAGCTAAGTCATTATAGAATTCCTATAGATAAAATTCAAACAATCAAAATAGTAAAATCCAAGTTACAAAACACACAAAATAATTCTCTATGCATAAACAAAAGTTAAGAAACAAGAAAGAGAAGGTTGGGGACCCAAATGAATTCAGATATTGGAATTGCAGATATAGACTATATATTAAGTATGTTTATAATAGTAAAGGAAGGAAAATACGTTAGAGAATAAGAAACATGTCAATATCGTATAAAACAGCTAGATTAGTGAAGGAAATAAATAGAAAAATAAATACGATTAGTAGAATTCATAGACTTGTATTAAGTGCTATTAACATTAAATGGCCTAAATAGAAAACTAATTATTATTACTGTCATCCACATGATTAGGTAAATAATAAGTTAGATGCAGATGAAAAGATAATTAATACATTTTATTTCTGAAAAATGCCTATAATAAAACGTGAGGCAAAGATAGACAAATAAGAGTGCTACAGAGATATGAAAGAAGGTCAAATATATGCATAAATGGAGTCCCAGAAGAAAAATGTATAGAGAATAACAAAAAACATGCTTTATAAATTTGTATAGAGAATTTCCAAGATCTATTAAAATAATGATTTTATAGTCTCAGTAAAAATAAAAATCCCCAAACAATGTAAATTACAAGAAGTCTGTCCTGGTAATTATTATAATAATGCTGTGAAATAACAAGAGAAGGAAAGAGAAACATTGATTACTTAAAATGAGATTACAATTAGATAAATGCTAGATGCCTCAATAGCAAAGATATAACCTGAAAGATAAAAATATGTTCAATGTAAGAAAATACAAGTTTAAATTAGAATTGTATCCCTAGTAAAATAACTTGAAGACAGTAGGTGAAATGCATTTAAAACATGCAAAGGTTGAGTTTACCAATGATGGATTGCCACTTACAATTCTACAGAATGTAGTTTAAAAAGAATGAATTTGAACCTGAAGAAAGGACAAAAGTCTGGAATGATATAAAAATAATGAAGTATGCATAACATAGACACTAATTTTCTCCATCAAAAAGTAGATAAAAAAAACTTATAGCATTCTTGAAAGGAAAAAAAAAAAAGGCATAACAACCAAGACATAGCATCACACTCTATATTAGTGACACATTATTTTTTAAAATATATTAACTAAAGTCCAACTATAATAATTGAGTTTTTTCCAGTCACTAGGTATATTTTTCTTATTTGCTGTCTTTTGTCACATATTGAAAATAAATGTCAGCTCATTTTGGGGGGCATTTCATTAATATCGACCTTCTCCTTATAATATCCTTTATATGCACCATAATTTTATCATGCCTTACAGACATTAATAATAACATCTTTACCTTCATGACTTTCTTTCCTAATACAGAACCACACTATTTTAAATGCAATTCTATATGAAAATCTCTGAGAAGGAACATTTTTTGGTAGTTTTGATGCGAGTTTGATCTTACCATTAAAAAAAAAAAAAAAGTAGTGTTCCTGTGTAATTAAGTACAGAAACCTTAAAAAGAATTAAGTTTCTCCCTGGGGAGTAGAAATGAAGAGACCTGGGCTGTACACACCACTAAGTCCAGATTCAAATCCCTCTGAACCCTGAGCATTTGCTTTCCCAGAGTATTTCTAGTGGGCTGGCTCCTTCTACCTCGTAAGTGTGTTATTTATTTGTCCTCCTGAGTTCTGGTCTGTCTGAGGCTACCTCTGACCTCACATTTGTGTCATTTTTCCTCCTGAGTTCTAGTCTCTTGTTCATTTTGTACCTTCCATTATCAATGACTTCAGGCTTGTACATTTTTGCATACATTATTTCAACTATTTTATTAGGTGTTAAACTATTATCTGTCAGCTACAAATTCCCCCTTTTATAACCAGCTTAGTGATTTGGGGTCTGCGACACTGAAAACTATGTTGTCATTTGTCACCTGATTTCTTGTTAAGTGTTGCCAATAGGAGCCCTTGGGAAGCCTGGAGGGGAAAAAACAGAAGTAAGGACTTAGCTCCTGTCTGCGCCTTTGCTGTTCCTCACAGTGGTTCCTATCACTGCACCAGCAGGTAGCCCCAGTTCTGTGTTTCTTTTAGCACTTCCACAACCAGCAATGTTCATAATAGAAAAAAGAAATGAAAATAAGCCACATACAGGATAGGTAAATATATCTTGGTCAATTGAAATGCAACAGTGAGAAGAAATGAATGACAGTAATGTGTATGAACTTGAACGAATCTCAAAGACAGGATGTTGGAAGGCAAGACAATGGAATATGTATAGAATGATTCCATTTAAATAATTTTCAAAATGTGCACATGTTTTGGAAACTATAAAGACAGAAAGATACTGATCTCTTCAAAAATTAATGATTCTCTGCAGAAGAAAGAAGATGTAATGGGGGTGCGAGATCTTCTGGACACTTACATAAGAAGTACCTGTGTGGTGGTTGTTTAAACTGTATGTGGGTTATGTCTTAGACAGTTTTGTGCCTGAGCTATATATTCATAATAAAAATAAGTAAAACAAAATTTCAAAGCATAATTAATAGGGCCTTGGTAAGATAATGTGGTGTTCATATAATTATAAAGAAAGTAAAGTTTCAGAATTTAAAATGTATCAATGAGATTTTCAAAAAGGAAAAAGAAAGAAAAGAAAGAAAGAAGGAAAGAGAATGAGGGGGGAAAATAATGAAGAAAGTAAGGAAGGGCTCAAGGGGGTGGAGAGTAAAAGAAAGTAAAAGGTAAGAAAAGAGAAAAAAGGAACAATAGTTCTACACTTTCATAAGTTCAAAGAAGAGAGAAAAATCTTTTCAACAATTGGGTTTGTGATTATAGAACTGTAAAATGAACTGAGCAATGAAAGTCACGATTGTTCTGTGAAAGCACCAAAAGTATATGTTTTTTCTCACAATAAAAAAAGGAGAATGGAGAAAAAATATCAGTATCATTCAGCTGATCATAGTATTTGAACAATGACCATGCTACTTAGCTCTTACTCAATTTAACCATTGTTACAAATGTGTTTGTTCAGGTGGACTATTGCACACTTTCACGTAGTTTGGCAGATCATTTCTTAATATTCTTTAATAGTCCTGACTTATGGTTATTGGCTATTGTTTGTTATTTAAAATTAATGAAATATTAAATTTATTTATTAAATATTAAATTTGATACACATTATTAAATTAATAAAATCATATCTCTTTAAACTCTTATTAACTTAGTATTTTATCTTCTCCATCAGACTCTTTTTTATTATTTATGCATCTGTTCTCTCTCTTTTTTCTCTCCAGCACTTATTACCTGTTTCAGAAGGTATAGAAGAGTTTGGACAATTGTTACACAAATTATAAGGTATGGGAAATCAACCTCACATCAGTGGAAACGTTGCTCTAAACCCACAGAGAGTCATGTTGTGTATACACACACTCCTTCACCTCCACCCTCCCTACATTCAAAAAAGAAATGTGGGATTTTTTTTTTGCTTGAAACTGTATTTCTTTTGTGGTTAGAGGAGAAGAAGCTGATAAATGGCTGGTCCTCATTATCTGTGGATTCCCTATTTACAAATTTGTCTACTAGCTATAATTGATTCACAACCTCAAGATAAATACTCAAAGCTCTTTTGAAGTTATCTGTGGACTTGCACAAAGCAGGGCAAATTCAAGCCATTCAAAATGCATGTTCACGGGCAAGAACATGGTGACACTCTGCTTTCTGCTTTCTTATTTGACTGTCATGCTGTAAGCAAGTATCCTTTTCTTGGTCTGTGTAGTACCACTTATTTATTGTATGTGTTTTTTCCTGATGATTTTGCTCTTTTTTTAATTTCCTTGTTTATTTTTTATTTTTATTTCTTTGCTTTTTTTTTCCCCTTTATTTTGTCGAGACAGAGTCCCACCCTCTGCCCTGAGCAGAGTGCAATGGCATCGAAGCTCACTGCAACCTCAGTCTCCGGAAGCCGCTGGGATTGCAGGTGCTCACTGCAGCACCGGTAGGGTATTTACTTTTTTTTTTTTAGGAGTCGGGTTCTCACTCTCTCTCAGGCAAGTCTCGAACCCCTGAGCTCAAGCAATTCTCCCTCCTCAGCCTCCCATGGTGCTGGGATTATAGGCATGAGCCACCTTGCCCGGCAGTGATTTTGGATTTTGCTCTTTAAAACAGCTCACATACATGATATTGTAATGCTGTCTAGTGTTCCCAAGGGCAAGAAGGTTGCGATGGGCCTTCCAGAGAAAATGCATGTTGGATAAACTTTATTCAGGCGTGAGTTGTAGTTCTGTTGGCCGTGCGCATAATGTTAATGAATCCACAATATTATACAAGTTGTCTTTAAACCACACACATAAACAAGGTTATGCATTGATCAATTGATGGAAATACTGTGACCAGAGGGTCACGGGAAGCTAACCTTGTATATAACCTATGAACAATAGCTCACTAGTTACTAATTGAATGTTCACAGAGTCTTTCTAGAGCGTAACTATGGTGAATGGTAAGAAGTGACTGTATACTAAAAAATAAACGACTAAAGAATCACATATACAACCGTGAATATAGGAATTCAAATAAATCGTGAAAACATCACATTTGTATACAGGACTAAACTTGTTGTTTACAACTATATATAAAAACGAATAAGCTTACCAACCCCCCTTTTCCTCTTCTTGAATTTGTTTTTCTCTCCCTCTTGCAGGCTACCAGGTAGGGGTATATGGCACAACTCCTGGGTGGAAGACGAAACCACAGCTTGGACTTTACCTCACAAATGCAAACCATGTACCGTATATACGCGAGTATAAGCCGAGTTTTTTCGGCACAAAATTTGTGCCGAGTTCGGGTTTTTCGGCACAAATTTTGTGCCGAAAAAAACTCGGCTTATACTCGAGTATATACAGTAAGCTAATTGTATATACCCTCATATAAATCCAAAATTAAAAAAAAAAAACCTAATAAACTAAGCTAAACAAACATGTAATTTTAAAAATTGGAGATGGTGAGAAGACATGAACAACAGATCTATAGACTTTAATTTCCTAATACATCCTTTTACTATTTCATGAAAAATTAAATGCTATTGATAGTCTTATTATGCCTCTGTATTGAATTATTATAGTAAATACAAAGTCGTATTTACATGGGCTTTTATAACTTGTCTTAATTATAGTCTGAAAGTCATAAATGACAGAGTTGTACATTCTAAAAGGGATTTAAAATTATAACCTGAATTGCATATGGCTATTAATTCATGTTAATTACTTACATTCACACTCTATTCTTCTTAGGGTAGTTCAGCAACAAGAATGCATTCTTAAGAACACCCATGTGTCATGGTCCCCTCATGATTTGCAAAGGATAAAATTCACATCCTCAGTGAAAACCTGAAACTATGGTTAGCATTGACCAGTTGATGGAAATACCATAAATACATACACACCTATCATCATGTTAATTTATAAAGTTATAATTTATACATCCATATACACCTATGATCATGTTAATTTATAAATTAGGGACAGTAAGAGATTAACAACAATAACAAATATTAAAATAGAACAATTAAAAATAAACTATAATGAAAGGTATAGGGAGCTGGTTTCTCTTTCTGTGTTTCTGCCTCTCAGAGGATAATATTGAATCTCACTTACTGTATCCACTCTTCTTGTTATGATGCCAGTGATGAAATGTTTGTGTGCTGAGATGAAGAGAGGTGAATGTTGAATGACCTAGGCATGGTGATAGAGCATTAGGCTTCTACAGACCTCCTGAGAATACATCAAGAGGATTATCTACTTTGGGTGGTCCAGGGTCACAGAGCCATGATGAGGTTGAAGGTTGTACAGCAGACCGTGCCTGTGACTAACGGAATGGGAGGAAGGGCAGTTGGATACACTGGACCAAGGTTAACAGAATAGAGTGGTGCAGGATTTCATCATGCATTCAGAATGGCCCAATTTAAAACATAAGAATTGTTTATTCATGGAATTTTCCATTTATTATTTTCAGATCCCAGTTGACCACAGGTCACTGAAATTTTGAGAAGCAAAACTACAACTGAAGGAAATGACTGTACTAACTACCTTATTCACTTAAAAATAAATTTCCATTAAAATCTCCTTCAAAGAAGAAAATTTCTGAGTTAGTTAAGATAGTGCTTAATTTTCCAAAATTTGCTTTTCAACATGCCTTTTTTTTTTTTTTTTTTTTTTAAATTAAATCATAGCTGTGTACATTGATATGATCATGGGGCATCATATACTAGCTTCATAAACCATTTGACACATTTTCATCCCAATATTCAACATAGCTTTCCTGGCATTTTGTAGGAAAATGACCTAATGATTCAAGTTTGACTTGAGTTTTTTTGGCACTTTTAATGTCTCTTTAAAGAATGACATTTGTTCAACCAAATCTAATTTATTTAACTAGATCTCTGAATATAATAGGAGGTGCAGATTATTTTACTTCCTTGCACTGATAGTTTTAGCTAAAACGTAAATGAGCAAAATTAAAGGCCAGTCAATTACTATTGTTCTATTTTAGTCTTAATTTTGTCCTTCTCCAGAGATCTTCCTAGACTTACATAGTATTTCCTGTAAAACAGTTTCTAATAGGAAACGTATAGATCAACAACACTCGCCTATGCTCTAATTACATATTCGGAATAGAAATGAAATCATTTTTCCTTAGTTAGAATTTATGGCCTTTATTGAATGGTAAACCTACTTGAGTAGTCTGTCTTGGTTTTGATTTAATATAGGTTTACTGAATTTTTAAACTTTGTATAACTTTTATTTCTAGATATTTATAAAATCCTCTTGTAAAAACTTATTTCTCTTCAGCTTTTTCATATTGATGGGAATGATGCTTTGGTGTTGTTTGTATTTAGAGTGGTAAAACACATTTCATCACAATGGTATTTAATATTTTGACCTTGTCACAATAAAAATGCTGAATAATCATTACTTTATTCACCTTAACCCGTTTTCTGGAACTAATCCATGAGCAATTGTGGGATGGATGCAGCAACATTAGCTGAGGTTATAATATTTATTTATTTGTTTGTTTATTTATTTATAAATTTTGAGTATCTGAGTAACTCTGGGGTACATGCTCCTTATGGAGAGAGAGAGAGAGAGAGAGAGAGAGAGAGAGAGAGAGAGAGAAAGAAAGAAGAGAAGAGAAGAGAAGAGAAGAGAAGAGAAGAGAAGAGAAGAGAAGAGAGAAGAGCAAAATCTTGCAAGCTGTAATATTTTAGTCATAGTTACATCAATGTGCTAGAAACAAAGTTGACTATAGAGAACCTTATTAGCAAGCATTGGCTCTGGCGTTGTGAGTTATATCACCTTAAGTGATGTAATTGATGATCTGTATTCTAAATAAACACTCAGAATTCCAGAAAACTGGGGCATTTTGCTGTAATGATTTTTGTTTCTCAAAGGTGTGAAGTTATATTTTAACTATTTTCAGATGAGCATATACCTTGAACATAACGTGGCATTTTTCAGAACTCTGAATTCCCATCAGGCGTGAGCAGAAGGTACGGGGGAAAATCTCAGATCAGGCAAATGAAAGGAGAATCACAGAAGGGGAACAGAAATTTAAAACATTTTAGAAGGGCAAAAACTTCCCGAAAAATGAAAACAGTCCAGCCAGAAACAAAATGAGACTAAGAAGAGTGAACTAAATAAAAAGTAGCCAAAAATAATTTCTCATGTAAGTTTTCTTTTATCCTTCTTTACATTCTCTTGGATTATTAATACCAATATCTACATTCCTGCATACGCAGGAGAAAACTAATTTAATAATACATTGTTGGCCAGTTACCTTTTCTGTCCAAGACATAACTTTTCTCCCTTGAGAGCTGAAGGACCTTATTACTAACTTCATCCGCAACACCATCTCTCACTGATGCTCTTAAGACATTTCTGTTTTACTGACATCTTCCAAGGTTATTTGACCATATTCACCTCACTGCAACTATTCACAGCAACAACAATACCACCTTCCTTCTTCCAGATGTTCCCCTCGAGTATTCTTCTTGTGCCTTTCCTTACAGCCAAACTTCTAGGGCGATCTTGAGCACATTATTTTACTATTTGCACTTAAAATAGTTTTCTCATTTTTAGGAACTTACACTTTGCCCTGAGCCCCCATCAGCATTCTTCCTTCTGTCATTCAGTGGCAGCTGAGACGCTAACCCACAGGCTGCTTTCCGATATGTAGCCATCCTGACCTGTCCACTCCCTCTTCTCTTGAAATTCTTCCCTTGGCTTCTGGAACACAATTTTCCCTAATTTTTTCTTGCTTGTTTGCTTCCCCCCCCAGTATACTCAATCTATGCCAAACCACTTAGAATTCCAAATGAATTATGCTCTCTCTTTCCTTTGGGTAGGTTAAGTGTTGCATGCCAACCCATTTTCTGTATTCTGTTGTCCTTTATCCCGTTGCAAAGATACTCTAAACCTGACTGCACCAGCTACTTCTGTTCCTTTCTTGAGAACACATAAAACATTTGGCTACTCTCCAAATAACAGTGATCATGGGGAAACTATGAGAGGCTGCCTGAGTCCTCACTGTCTACTGTCTTTGTCAGTTTTTACTGTTCCTGACATACCATCCAGAGAACATCACAAGCCTGGTGAGGGGTAATTATGAGAGTTGCCATCGCCTTAAAAAATGCACAAATTCTCTATTACTTTAGATCCTTCCAAACCCATTTTTGTCATGCTATCCTTCTTACCTTGCCCCAAGACTCTGCCTAGAGATAAGGTGCAAGTCATACAGGTTCTCCTGAGGGCCCTTTTCTCTAGAGTTCTTTCTTACTCCCTATAATTTCCCTCTACTTCTCCAATCCAGGGACTCTTTGTTTTCACTGGCCCTTCCACTGTCTCATATCACCCCAGTATTGTTCACTAGTTCTGCTGTCAGACCATTTCCTTTACACCTTAGATGAAGGGGAAATGAACTTGATTAATTAAATAAACATGAGAACTGGGAGGCAAAAGAATTTCTACAGTGCCAACACGAGAGTTAATATATTACTTTGGAAAGTGAAGTGGAAATATTACGTGTAGATGAATATTTTTGTATATTGCTGTTTGGGTTTTAAATACTATTATATATTTTAATATAGCAAATACATAATAATAATTTGACTCTCTACAGATATTTATGCACATCTTTTCCCCTTTGTATGGGATTTTAGAGATGGGACTGTAATAAGATAATTCCTTATTATCCTTTTTCATGCTGTACTTAATTTCTCTGGTCACATATTTTTGTATTTTTCTCTCCCTTTTACAGCAAACAAATAGCATGTAATTATTTGTAAAAAGCATTGGAAAACACATTGACTATTTTCCTTTTTTATTTTAATTGGGTGGTAGATGAAAAACATCAAAACTAGATGTTTTTCAACCTTAAAAGGAAAACATCAATAAACGAGACACTTTTAAATAAATAAACATTTCTTAGTATTTCATAAACAGTACCTTATAAAAATACAAAAAAATTACAATTTGGTCATACCCAGTGAGGTAGATGTTGTCATTATAGCTAAAAACAACATGAATCATGGCAGAAGCAATAGAAGATATGGCGGTATCTTTCAGGAACTATCTCCTCTGCCTGGAGATAAAGTTAAATAAGTCTAGCGTATGGTATTGTAAAATTCTGGTATTGAAGTCTCCCTGGCCTCGCAACATCAATTTTCTCAGGCTGCCCACTCATTCAGCAAAACCCCGTCTTTCTCCTGTCAATAGGCTTTTCCTTTTATCTGATTCCTTTACCTAAGGTTATTAGGGATCCTTGCTTATAATAAAATATTTCAGCCAATTTCAAACGTTCAAAAATGTCATGGTGAATGTTTATTTTGTTTGATTTTTTCCCTAAGTGAAAATTTTCTGATGATAGGTCTTTGAGCTAACTAAAACAAACTTTCTGTTTTTCAGTTGCAGGGTTGCTTAAGAAAACAAATGCTCCTTTCACAGGCTAATTAAATACTAACCTTCTAGATAAGGGAGGTCTGGACAGAGAGGACCTTTTAGACAGGACCTCGGAGGGGCTGGTTTTCAGTAATATTGTGCAATAAGAAGGATTTTTCTCCTGGCTTGTGCTTCCCACCCCCTCTCACTGCCTCATGCCCCTTCCCACGTTTCTGACACTAACGTAGATTTGATTGAAGATGATGAATGGTCCAGAAGCTACAACCTGAATCACTTGAGGAAAATGGAAGACAGACTGTAGTTAGTTCAATTCTTTACATAAAATGTATTTTATTGATTTACCAGTGTCTGTTATGAAATTATTATTCTATGTCTACAGTCTTGCTCTGGAAAAGAGAAAATTACTTCCCATAAGGGGGAAAAAAAGTAATAGATGCACATAACATAATACATTAAAGGTGAAAATTAAAGGTGGTGCAGAAACAAATATCTAAAAGGAACTCTGCTCTATTTAGAGGATATAAGGGCCAGAAAGAAAATTCACTTGTGAAATAAGAAAATAGATGAACAATGTCACAGAATCTATAGTTCTATAGTTTATAGGACGTAAAATGGGCTGCACCTACATGATGCTTATAGGTGGGCACAGACTTTGTGTACTTTCCCATTACTCATGGAAAAGCAGTGACCTCTCCTTTTGCCAGGTCGGTCTTGGTAGTAAGGAGAGGAGAGTCTTCCCATGTTTGTGGAGATTGTTAGGCCTTGCTCAGATGCTGAAGGAGATTGCAAATATGAAAGCCAAAAAGAAATCAGCAGAAAATGCTGAAATGTTTGTACTGTGATTTATCCTCCTTAACGAAGGATTGGGAATTACGCCAAAATATTGTGGTCTAATGACGCAGTACTTAGCAGATCATTTGGGAAATATCCTTTAATAAATTATCAACCTGGTTGTGGATGGGGATGGAGACAAGTTTTTGTCTCCTTCACTGAGTTGAATGCAAAGGCAAATGAGGAGAAAATTATTCCTTCCATTTTTAATTTCTGTTATATGAGACCTAGTCAAAACTTGATTCAGCTACTCAAAATAATCCATTGGGTCTGACACGCCACTCACTTGGTATTAGCTGAGTAACGTCTAGTTCACAAACATGGAGATGAAAGTCAATAAACAAGGAACTTTCCCAGAATATGTGGCTGTGCTCAAGAGTATTTCTTTTATGTAGAGGGAAGGGAGGTCCAGTGGAATGTAATCTGTAACCTGGAAATTATTTTCCTATTCTTTCAAAATATCTATATCTGAAAGAAAATTCCTAATAACAAAGTATAATATGAAATTGAAATATAGTACAGTGAAGTTTTTAAGGGTACGGGCCTTTCTATCAAACAAAGCTAAGTACAAATTTTATATTTGCCATTTACCAGTTGATGAACTTGGGCAAACTGTGGAACTAATCAGTCCTAAAGTTTTCACTAGTCTGCTAGAAATAATACAAACTGTAGTTTTAAGGAAATAAAATGGGAGAATGTATGTTAAAAAATAAAGGAATCTACACTTAATCAGATTCTGAAAGGTTATTTTATCCACTTCACCCTTCAGAAGTATTTATTGAACACTTGTGGTACACTAGACAATGTTTCTAAAGATATCCGTCTTTGATGTGAGGAAGCCTGATGAAAAGAAATGCAATAAACACACAAATATGTAATGTATCCAAGAAACTATGGTCTATGGTGAGAAATACAGAATGCTAAATGACATTGATTGATCGCCTGGAGAAAATTCTTTTATTTTTAAAATTAATTAATTTATTTACTTTTACAGTGTTTGATCTTTTATAACTGGCTTATTTCACCTGGCATAATGTTTTCAAGGTTTATCCAAGTTGTAAAAGCTGTCATAATTTTCTACTTTTTTTATTTTTCAGTGTTACTGAGGTATCAATTAAAAACTAGAAATTTTGTAAACATGTTTTCAATATCTCATGATATTTTGATATACCTGTGCATTGTGAAATGATTGCCATAATAAGGATAATGAACCTATCCATCACCTCAAACAGTTACCTTTTTATGATGACACTACTTAAGATCTACTCTCTTGGCAAATTTCAAATTGACAATACATCATTACATAGTTTTATTAACCATAGTAACCGTGATGTAGAATAGGTCTCCAGGACTCATTCATCTTATACGGAATAGCTGCAAATTGGAGCCTTCTACCACCTCCCCATTACACACCCCCCAACCCAAGTAAACATGCTTGTACTCTGTTTCTGTGAGTTCTGCTTTTTTATTTTTATTTATTTATTTATTCATTTTGAGTTCTACATTTTTAGATTCCACATAACAATGAGTCACGTAGTACTTTTCCTGCCTGGTTTATGTCACTCAGCATGATGTCCTCTAGGTTCACACATACTGTTACCATGGCATAATTTCCTTCTGCTTTTAAAGGCTGAATTACTCCACTGTATGCGTGCGCACACACTTATGTACACACTCAGAGATCACAATTTCTTTGCCCATTAACCCATTGATTTAATGGATGTTTAGGGGTTTCCTTGCCTTGGCTAGTGTGAATAATGCTGAAATAAATGCAGGAGTGTAGATTTCTTTTCATAACAGGTGTTTAATTTCTTTTGAATTTATACCCAGAAGTGAGATTGCTGACTGATATTGTAGTTCTAGTTTTAATTTTTGAAGAAGGCTCCATATAGCTTTATATAAAGGCTGTACCAATGTACATTTCTACCAACAATGTACAAGAGGTCTCCTTTCTCTACATCTTTACAAAAATGTACTGTTTTTTGACTTTTTTATAATAGGCATCCTACCAGGTATGAGGTCATAACTCCAAAGATTTTGATTTTCATTTCCCCAGTGATCAGTGGTGTTGACATATTTTCATGTACGCATTGATCATTATATATCTTCTTTGAACTATTCAGGTCCTTTGCCTCTTTTTAAATTGGGGGGGTTATTATGATTATCACTATTTGCTATTAAATTATAGAAGTTCATATTATGGTTTGGATATTAACGCCTTGTCTTAGTCTGTTTTCTATGGCTTATAACAGAATACCTGAAACCGGGTAATTTATGAGGAAAATGAGTTTATTTCTTATAGTTAGGAAGGGTGACAGATACCAGGTAGAGGGGCCATATCTGACGAGGGCCCTCTCCTTGGTAAGGACTCTATGTGAAGAGGCACAGACTTTACACAGAGAGAGTGCTAAGTATACTAACTCAGGTCTCTATTCTTCTTGTTAAAAAGCCACCAGTCCTACTCTCATAAAAAGACATTAATCCATCAAGTTGTTAACTCATCAATTCATGAATATAGATCCCAAAGTCCTCATCTATCAATCCTGCCACATCTGGGATTAAATTTCAGCCTGAGCTTTGGAGGAGACTAATATTCAAATCTCAGCATCTCTTATTGAATATGTGCTTTGCAAATATTTTTTTCACATTCCATAGGTCACCTTTCCATTTTGTTTTTTGTTTTTTTGCTGTGCAAGGTTGTTTGTCCCTTTTTCTGGTTCATTGTTTGTGTTTGCTTTTTTTTTTTTTTTTTTTTTTTTTTTTGCCTATGTGTTTGGCATCAAATAGAAAAATCATTGCAAAGACCAAAACCTTTGTCAAAAAGCTTTTCCCCTATTCTTTATTCTAAGGTGTTTTATAATTTCTGGTTTATATTTAAATCACTTATAAATTTCAGTTGATATTTTAGCATAGTCCATAATAAGAATCCATGATCTTTTTTAAATAGGTGGATCTACAATTTTTTTCCAAACCATTTATTGAAGATAATTTAATCCACTTACATTTAGAGTAATTATTGGTAGGTGAAAACTTACTATTGCCATTTAATTAATTGTTTTCTTGCTATTTGAAAATAATCTTCTGCTCTTTTCTTTCTCTCTCACAATCTTCCTTGTGATTTGATGCTTTTCTGTAATGTTTTTTGGGGAGTCTTTTCTCTTACAGTGCTGTTGTCCATGGTAGGTTTTCACTTTCTGGTTACCATGAAGCTTCCATAGAATATATTATAACAATCTATTTTAAGCTGATTAAAAAAAAAAAAAAAAAAACTTACCCTGGTTAAATAAAGAAAACCACATTTTACTCCTCCTGCTCACATTTTGTGTTTTTGATGTCAGAATTTAAAACTTTTGTTATTGTACATACATTAACAAATTATTCCATCTATAGCTGTTTTTCATAATTTTGTTTGTTATCCTATATGCTTTTAGGGTTATATGCAATTTGCACTCCACCATAACAGTATTGGGGAATTCTGAATTTGACTGTATACCTACTTTTACAATAAGTTTTTTTACTAGTTTATATGTTTTCGTGCTGCTAATTGTATTCTTTAATTTTAGCTTCAAGTACTATGTTTAGCATTTCTTTTAAGTCAGATCTACTGAATATGGTCTCCCATCACTTTTATTATTCTGGTAACATCTTTATCCCTCCTTCATTTTTGAAGTACTGATTTTCCAGAAATGTATTCTTTACCGTTTTTTTTTTTTTTCTTCCAACTCTTTGACTATATCATCTCACTTGCTCCTGGACTGCAAAGTTTTCTGCTAAGAAATTCTATTGTAGTTTTTGTATTTTAATTTCTTTTTCTTGTTGCTTTCAAAATTCTTTCTTCCTGGGTTTTTTTTTTTTTTTTTTTTGACAACTTGATTATAACATGTCTTGATCAAATTTTCTATGATTTGAACAAGATTAAAGACCTTTCATCTTTGTGTGCCTGAGTGTCCATATCTTTGTCATATTTGTGTCATTTTTATTCATTATTTCTTTTCTTTTTCCTTTCTTCTTTTTTGTTTGGAGAGGACGGAGAGGGCAGAGTCTCACTCTTTCGTCCTTGGCAGAGTGCTGTGCTGTCACAGCTCACAGCAACTTCAAACACTTGGGCTCAAGTGATACTCTTGCCTCAGCCCTCCAAGTAGCTGGGACCACAGGTGCCCACCATAACATCTGGCTAGTTTTTCTAATTTTAGAAGAGAAATTGTCTTGCTCTTGCTCAGGCTGGTCTCAAATTCTGAACTCAGGTGATCCACCCGCCTGGGCTTTGCAGAGTGCTAGGATTATAGGCATGAACAACCTTGATGGGCAAGTTAGTCTTTCTTTAAGTAAGCTTTCTGAGTCTTTCTTCCTCTGTGGTTTTTCTTATAATACTACAGTGAGAAAATTAGTTTTCTTGATGGTGCCCCATAAATATTTTCTTCATTTCTTTTTATTCCTTTTTTAATTTTAGAAAATAACTTATCTTTTATCTTACAGATTATTTCTTCTGCTTGATAAATCTGCTGCTGAGAGTCTACTTTGTTTTTTTATTTTACTAATTGTATTCTTCATCTGCAAATTTTTTTGGGGGGGATAGTTTTATGATTTCTATCTCTTTACTGAGGGCTTTGTTTTTTTTACAATTTCTCTTTATTAAAGTTTTCATTTTGTGCATTTTTTCTGATATCTGTGTTCTCTTGCAGCTGACTTAGTCTTATTAAAATAATTATTCTGAATTATTTATTTGACACACTATAGATCTCTATTTCTTTGGTGGTAGTTATTACAAAATTACTATTCCTTTGGTGGTGTCATTTTTCTTGATTATTTTTGTTTCTTGTTTCCTTGCATTTGTGCATTCAGAAGTCTAGTTAGTTACCTCTTCTGTACGTTATAAACTATTTTTTGGTTAAGAAAGATCCTCACCTACAGATTTGTGTGAGAGTGGTAACTGGGTTGGGTTCAGCTATTTGGCTCTACTGCTGATATGGCAACATAGACTCTATAGAGAACCATTAGTAGAGGTCAGTGTCAGTGAAGAGTACACAGGGTCTTTTGCAGCCAAATCTTTAGTGTCTGTAGCAGAAGTGAGGACTGCTGAGGTGTTTGGTGGCAAAGGTTACTGTATTTCTTCTTTTTTCTTTCTGTTTTATTGGGGAAGACTTGGCCTAGAATATTCCTTTTGGTGCTGGGCCTGGCTTATAGGTATATTTGCAGTGGCATTGGCATGCATATCTGATATGCAGTGCCCCATTGCTTTCTGTGTGTCTGCAAAGCACGGTATGGAGTTTGGGCATACACAAAGCAGTTACAGCTCTTGCATTGGGGGTGAATATGGGGTTGAGGAGATGGCAACTCTGGACTTGGTGCAGCATAACAGCAGCTCCTAGAATGTGGAAAGGCACAGCATAATTTTCTTCTCTGGGAAATGTAAGGCAGAAATGGTTGTTGATTTCCAAATGGAGAAAGCTGCAGATACCTGCTGTGAAGTAGCCTTCTGGTCATCATGCTAACAGCACTAAAGGACCACTGGGTGGAATCCACAGCTGCTCCAGGGACATTGAGGTTCTCAGTGGCAAAGGCTGTTACATCCTCCACAGAGAAGGCCAAAGGGAAAAACAACAGTGGCACCCATTGTTTGGCTGACAATGACAGTCCCCATTCTTCTTTTTCATAACTATCTGTAGATAAGTCAGGTATGCCCGTCTCCCTAAGGATTCTGTCTGTTTGCTCGCTCTTTCTTTTGCTCCACTGTGTTGTGTTGCTGGGGGTTCTTAATTGGACTCTTGAGCCCTCTTCATGCCATTTTCATCGAAGTGCTAAGTCATTGTTTTTTGTAGGGGAACAAAGGCTAGTATCTTTTACTCTGTCATCTTGCCAATATCACTCTCTGATTTTTATTTTTAGAAGAGGTAATTAAGAAAAATTTTATGCAAGTAAGATATCTGACCATATGCCTAATATATGTGAAGGAAAGAGATCTGTGTTATGGGGACCAGTAAATGTAATTATTCTGAGTGAGTAATGTTGCATTTAGGTGACCCTTTTTACTGATATATTCTCTTTATTGATGGGCAAACAAAGCTATATATATGCATCTAAACATATGCTGTTCCTTTGGTCCAAAACAGTCTTCCTAGTCACATTGCCATTTTATCTAGTTAACTTCTTTTAATTTTTAAAATCTGAGTCAAATCCTTCCTTCTTCACCCTTATCCCCTACATTAGGTCAGGTTCTCCTACACATATTCTCACATCACAATATACATTTCTTCTTTAGTACTGCTGCCATTTCTCACACTTGTAATTTTACATTCATTTTTTAGTTTATTTGAATAAATGTGGCTTCTGGCAATAAACTCTAAATTACAGGAGAAAAGGATGCATGTCAATTTTTGACTATCACTATAACTCAGTGCCCAAAATATTCCTCAGAACAGAATACGTTTTCAATAAATATTTATTGAATACATGTATAAAGGAATGAGTACATAAATAAGCAGAAATAAGCATTTGGAAACTGGGATGCAATTTTATGTGAAATGTGAAGTAGTAACTCATTAGGAAAAATAAAATAAAAGGCAATGAGTTATTTATTTCTTCTATATAACAAAAAGCCTTCACTGATTTGCATACCTTACTTCAATTATCTATATCTCTAGTATGATCTATAGTCAAAAAATAACTGAATAAGAACCAAAGGTCTCTGAAGAAATATATCTCCAGAAAATAGCATAAAACAGATGCTTTTTGGATGATAGCTTATTAAGAAACCATATTTGAATACTTAAAACAGAAGATTCATTTTCCTAGAATCATTTCTCTGTATAAAAGGAGTAATTAATGTTAAGAATTTTCAACATGGTAAGTTCTTCATTTAACTACACCCACCTCCCTTGACCTATTGAGCAAAAAAATTAAATCTCTACATTAAAAAGAAAAAGGAGAGAGAGAAATTTAGTATTTTATGACACAGTAGATCCATAGGGCATTTATGTCCTGGGGGAATTATTTAAGTCACCTGCAAGTGAGTAATAAAAGAGAGGAAGAGGCTGGGTGCCCATACCTCAGTGGTTAGGTACCAACCACATGCACACGGGACTGGTGGGTTGGAACTCAGCCCAGGCCTGCTAAACAAAAACAAAAACAATAGCCAGGAGTTGTGGCAGGCACCTGTAGTCCCAGCTACTAGGGAAGCTGAAGCAAGAGAATCACTTGAGCCCAAGAATTTGAGGCTGATGTGAGCTATGACACTACAACACTCTATAGAGTGTGACAAAGTAAGACTCTGTCTCAATTTAAAAAAGAAAGAGCTAGGAAGAGAGAGAAAGCCATTTATTTATTTAGCCATTGGTAGACAAATCACACAGAACTGGTCCTATTACATCTTAACGTTTCTTTGGCAAAACAAATTGTATTGATCCATAAGTAACTTCCTTTTAAAACTGTAGACATTTCATGGATCACTGGAAACTTACTAAATGAACTAATTTAATTCTCTTACATGGTACTTCTCCAGTAGAGCTATTTAAATTGTATTTTCTGAACATTGGACAGATGTAGTCAAGGAATTTAATAGGGGGCATACTATACAGGGAAAGCATCTATCATGGAGTTTAAAAGTCTAAGTATTAAGTTTTTCCTTGCTCGTTTTCTATGAGTATGACTTTGTCTAAATAAATTAATCTTTGTAAATTGTGATTTCCTCTATTTAAAATTGCTATACCACTTTTCATGCCTATCTAAATATATTTACAGGAAACAAATACAGTTTTTAAAAATGTGCATGTATTTTTTTAAATCTGAACACATCAGAAAATGTGTGTGTATTTGTGAAGCTTTTTCCTCTCGTTCTCAAAACTCTTTAGTTGTAGCCTAGTTATTCTCCTAAAATAAACAAAACCTTAAACTGCTGGTTGAGAGGATAACTTGACCAAAAACTCATTCATTCTTTAATAGTGAGGATAAACCGAAAACAGGAGCAGCACTAGGCAGAAAAAAGAAGGTGTATGTGCTCACGTATCCCCATCACAACAGGAAGGACAGGAAGCGAGAGAACCAGGAGGAAGTTGTGGCTCTCGAGTCGTGTGTGTGTGTGTGTGTGTGTGTGTGTGTGTGTGTGTGACAGAGTCTCACTTTTTTGCCCTCAGTATAGTGCGGTGACATCATAGCTCACAGCAACCCCAAACATTTGGGCTTAAGTGATCCTCCTGCCTCAGTTTTTCATTTTTATTATAGAAGAGGTCTCACTCTTGCTAGGCTGGCCTTGAACCCCTGAGCTCAAGCAATCCGCCCACCTCAGCCTCCCAGAGTGTGGGATTCCAGGCGTGAGCCAGCATGATTCTCTCCGCACCTGGCTTTGTTCCTTCAGGCTTCTTTCTGAGACAGGAACTTATGATCAGTCCCTACAAGACTGTATTATTTCCCCCAGCCAGTCCAAACACCATCTAAAAAGTCTTTTAGGAAAAGAAAATTATTAATCTGATCCAGGTGCAGATTTACTTTCCAAGCAGACAGTTTAGATGGGGAGGCAGAAAATTTATAAGGAGGCATCTCTCTTTCAGACGGCTTTTGAAGGGAGCACTAATCGTTTTCTTTCAATGTTTATACTACAGAAACTTAGAAAATAGGTAAAGCAAGGAGAGAATTTTACTCTCGATGTGAGGATGGAGAAAACTTTTAGGGAAGGCCAGATTTCTCTTTAGTGGGAAAGCAGAAAAGGGATGTGTAAGAACAGCCACACGATATTAATTCTGTCCTGTAGTATTGTAATTGGTTAAGGAAGGACACACACGGACAGCAGAACATGAGCAAATACATGAAGAAAATGACCCAAATTGCTCAACTGTTCACTGTGGAGACATATTTAGTTTTGTACTATAGTTTGAAGTCTGGTAAAGTAATGCCTTTTGGATTGTCCTTATATGATCTATGAAAAATGACATTGGTAGTTCAATGGGGCTTGTATTATTTCCTACCATTTCCCTAGTAACAGTGTCTAAAATGGTAACAATCTATTTCAAATTTATTATATCATATTTTACATAAGAATGCTGTAAAAATATTTTCAAATGGTTTCCTAAATTTATTATCACATGCCTTTCATCTCTCAAAAGGGGATGTGAAGTTCGTCTAGTAGGACTTTGGGGGTAATTATTGTTTTAAAAAATCAAAAATCAAATATCACATAGAATCAATTATATGAACACTAAAGTAATCATATTTTGGGAGACGTTATCTAGCAATGGAATGAAAAATTGAATGAGTCCAATTAATTAGTATTTATTGAATGTATTGAATGTATATAATTATAAGGTGTCTGTACTCATTGCTAACAAAGCCAAAAATGAGTAAAAAATTCTCTTTCCTTCAAGAATTAACATTTGGTTTAAGAATGCATGGAAGTAGGGAACAAATGAGAAAATCAAATAAACTACAATAACGGACAAACTCAGGTATTGTCATTTTATCCAGATACCATTTGAAATTGATTTTATAAGAGACATTATTTCAAAGGCATTATATTGGAATGCACATGTTTTATATGAACCTTCTGTTTATGTGCATTCATGAGATGATATCTTTCTTTCCCCCCCTTTTGGTCATAAGGCAAGGAGAAGAAGCCCACCTTTAATTAGCAAAACAAATGCTAGGAACTCGGGAGCTCTAATTTGACACCAATGCAATTCTTGCCAAAGAATTGAGAATCATTTGATCAAAGAATCATTTGAGAGATTCAATATTTAAGAGAGGCTGTCTTCTGAACAGGTTAATTCACTCTTCCTCCAGATTCTCTAAGCTCTACCTGTTTCAAGTAAGGTTTTGAGAACATATTTGGACTTCGTTATCTCAGCACCCTCTAGAAGGGTCGTCACTGAATTACCTTTAATGTTAGAGCTGCACCTTTGTACCTGAACAATGTCCCCGTGTCAGGAGATTGCATGACGACCTTATCCATTATGTTTTTCAGTGTCCCTAACGTAGAAACCATGTTAAACTCCCATTTAATTTTGAGCCAAGAAAATGTTTGTGTGTGCAGGCAACCTTGGGAGAAACACATTTTTCTTTTTTGTCTTGGCTGCCAAGATGAACAGCTGTAAATTTAGTGTTTATTTTCCGTGATTGACTCATCACAGGTACCTGACATCAGAAATGTTACTGTTCCCTTAAAGTTCTTATTTTCTTGGTGGGCCCTGGAAGGAATGTTCTTCAAAGTTGCTTTGTACTGTGTTGAAGCTAATTCAAATTCTTTATAAAGAACAACAACATAGAAATACAAAATAATGAAATACACAGGATAATGGCATAATCATGCTATCCATGGAATAATGCATTAAGTGTCAGTAAAGACTAAACTTAATTTTAATAAAATGAAGGTAATGACTTCATTTTATATATTTCCTTCATTATGACAAGAAGGAATTTCCATGTGAATTGGTTTCCACAACAGCCTTTTTTTTTAAAGAAAAATATTGATTAATTCAACTGCTTTTACAGTTGCATTCATGTATTTCTATTTTGAGCAGTTACCATGTTTTAGTGCATATGCTAGACATTGCTTATAATATGAATACTCATATTAAGTCTAGAGAGATAAAAATAGAATCATAATATTAATTTTAGTGGAAATGACAATATTGCCATCTTCAACAATAGATTATAATTTCTCAGAAAAAAATACTATTCAAACGGTAGCTGAATAATAATCCAACTAGTCATTACTAGAACGTAAGTATATAAAACAATAATCCAACTAGCCATTACTAGAAGGTAAGTATATAAAATTTGGGGTTATCGTGTATTAATAATGTCTTAATTACTGGTTATAATTTTGAAAAAAATGCTTTACTACAGAATATAAGAAGGCATTAAAAAGTTGACTTTCTTCTTTTTTTTTTTTTGTCTACTTGTTTTGAAATAACAGCACCTTGTGATAAACCAGAATAAATCTCATTCTGGTCTTTCTTTAGGTGGTAAAAGAATAAATAAGGGAAACAATTTTTTTTTTTTTTTTTTTTTTTTTGCAGTTTTTGGCCAGGGCTGGTTTTGAACCAGCCACCTCTGGTATATGGGGCTAGTGCCCTAGTCCTTGAGCCACAGGCATCGCCCTAGGGAAACAATTTCTTAATGTACTCTCTGCATTTTAATGGTTATACAACTTAAATCATCCTATTAATTGATATACCGAAATGACTGCACAGAGAGTGCCAAAAATATATATGCATACTTTAAGAAAGGAAAAAAAAAACTGTAGTAAAACTGTTATAATCAATATATGCTAATAACATTTGTTATCTTGTATGTTGTATCTTGTATCTCCTATAATTACACAAGTCAAATGTGACTTAAGTATTACAATTTTAATGCAGTGTTTTACTTTCTTAAAATGTGTATACATTTCTGGTACCCTCTGTCTTGCTCACCAAAGTAAAATAAAAGATTAATGATGTATGGTTCTGATCTTTAAAAGTAAGAATTTTGTTTGCTAATTCCCAATAGCTAACATCCCTCTCACTTCTGGGTTAGATCTTATTAATGTCAATCTATTCATATACAGTTTAACATCTGAGAACCTAAGTATCACCAGAGAATGACCAGACAGCTGTCACTCAGCAGTTTGATGGACCTTCCTCTCCACTACATTTCTATGAAATACATATATATTTTTTTGCATCCAGGGAGTTGTCATTCCAGTGATAAAAGATATTTTGTGAAAATAAACTTTATAGCAAATTACCCACAGAGAATAGTATAAAATAATAAAGTATCTATATACGCAGAAGACCCAGGAATCCTCAATGTTTATGGATCAAACACAGAACTACAAATACGTGAGACCTAAACTGATACAAGGAAAAGGGAAAAGTGACAAATATGAACTATACTTGGGGGTATCAGTATGACTTTCTCAACAATTGACAAACAATTGGTAAAATCAGCTAGAATATAGCTGATCTCAACAGCACCATCAACTATCAACAGGATCTGATTGACATTAATTGACCACTACACCCAACAACTTTGTAATACACAAAGTTTCTCTGTATCTGCAAAATGTAGCCTCAAAAAAAAAAACAAAAAAACAGCTTCTTCTTCCTTTTTTTTTTTTTTTTGAGACAGAGTCTTACTCTGTCACCTTGAGTAGAGTGCCTTAAAGTCATCACAGCTCACAAAAATCTCAAACTCTTGGGCTCAAGCGCTTCTCCTGCCTCAGTCTCCCAAGTAGTTGGGACTCCAGGCACTTGCCAAGATGTCTAACTTGATTTTCTATTTTTAGTACAGACGGGGTCTTGCTCTTGATTGGGCTGGTCTTGAACTCCTGAGCTCAAGGCTCAAAAAATAGCTTCTTCTTCTTTTTTTTTTTTTAATCAAAATTTTTGTTTTTTTCTTTGAAATAGAAACATGAAATCAAGAATAAAAATGAAATGTCATTTTTTGAGTGGTAAAAGCTTGAATTCTATGCTTACTGAAAATATCCTTTAAAGAAGAAAGCAAAGAAATGTCATTCAGACAAGGCAAATTTGAGATAATGTGCCATTAGGGAAACTGCAAAAATGAAATTTGAAATGGACAAATGTATAAATAATGGTATAAAATATTATAATGTGCTTTATAGTCACTAACAAATTTGAATGTAGAAACATATTTAATTCTGGAAATTGCAGCATCAGCATTAATTGCTTTTGAATGTGACTTTGAGTGCTTGTTTAGAAAGCAAAGTTAAGGAAAACTATAAACTCCCTTTATTCATAATATAAATATAAAGTGAAAACTACGTACAAGTCAAATAAATTATGCATGCCGCAAAATAAGAAGATTGTTTACTGAAAGCTGCTATTACTATAACTCAAATAGCCTTTGTTCTTTTATTCTCAAAAACCTACGACTAAACTGTAAAAGGCTTGGAACTGTTAAACTGCCTAGCACAAGATGTGGAGCCTTAAATGTTTTGTGAGTGTATTTTTTTGAAATGTAAATATGTTGATTTCATCAGTGCATTTCTAATTAATATCACATTATCAGTTCATCAAACTGAAAATGGAAGAACATGCATAAATATCAAAAGCAGAGAGAGGTGTCAGAAGGTTTACAGTGGAAAGCGAATTGAAAATCAAGCAGGGCTCAGTCTAGTGGCATTTAGTATTCCTATCACCCATAAACGAGTGCTTTATGTGACATAATTATTATCAGCATTTACCCTGGAAACAGTTAATCCATTATTTAATATGTATTTGGAATTGAGTCAAGAAAAATATCAGATAGAAAGAAAGAAGTTCTATGGTGATTTGCAGTCTTTGTAAGTAACTCATGCTTGTAAAGCCAGCTGTATGATTGCCTCCATTTAATCCATCTTTTTCATTTTTAAAAAGCCACCAGTTATCTTGAAAAAAATAAAATAAAATAAAATAAGCCTCTTTTTCGAAGATGGAAAATTGTATCTCAGTGTAACGGTAACATAATGCACTGATGGTGATAACAGAACGTAATAAAGAAAAATTAAAGACATTTAGAGCCTGGCTCTTACAAGATGCATTCACATTCCTTTAACAGACTTTATATAAATGAACACAAAAGAAATAACACATTCCAAAAGGCAAGAAAAGATTACAGCAGGAGGGCTGAGTGAGGAAGAAATGTGGAAGCGGGGTGGGTGGTGCTGGACCACAGACAGGAAAGTCCTAAGCTGAGAGAGATCAGAAGAAAATGAGCAGGTGAGGGAGGGGCAGTGGGACTCCAGCACACGCGGGCCTCTCAGACGCTGAAGCCGGGGCTCGGGTTATGCTCAGTTAGCTGTGGGTCTGCAAACTGAGGACATGCAAAGTTCTCACCAGGATGAACATGCGAGAGGTGAGAAACAGATTTCCAGGCTTCCATCCCACTTTTGTCCTTAAAATTCAGTACATACAATTAATGAGAAAAGGAAGAGGGTGGAATTTACTGCAGGGTACAAAAGGACCATGTCTCATGGTTGTGCTGGCCAGAACTGAGGCCTGCTACAAATGCTTCCTTCAGAGAAAGATAGAGAGGGTATTATTTTCCAGAATTATATATTGTGCTAGAATAGAGTTTAGTTTCTCACATTATGACAATTTGAATTAAGAGTTGAGATCATATTTTTAGTTGTGTTAAACCTACATTTTGTTCCAAGAATCATTATACTTCTTCACTTGATTTTATGTGAATGCACACACACACACACACACACAAAAAAAAAAAAAAAAATTAAAAAGCCCAAATACTGAAGCAGAAGATCCCATTTGGAGGTAGGTAGGAAGTAGTGTATTACAGATTACTACTACAGGTAGTAGTGTATTACAGAGGATTATGGTCCTTTCCTGCTTAAAAACACTGTATGATATTCTATTAATAATCTTAGAGTAAATTCCAAGTTCTTTAGTGAGGCATATAAATGTTTCATATGTTAAAGACTGTTTTCAAAGCTCAATTGGGGGTACTGATGAACCTTTTAACCTTTGAAATAATAATTAATGATTCCATCATGTGGGTTCTTTCTGTGGCCTTCCCTGCCCAAAGTGGAGATGTGTTAACTGAAAATGTGAAGATTCCCCAAACAGGAACAGTTACAGCCCTCTTTTCTACTTTAGAGATTACCAAATTATTTAAACATGAGTGGTAAATTAAATATGTTCGTATCTCTCTGGAGGTAGTAGATTCTTGCAGAGGCAGGCTGGTTGGTAAGATGAGGGGGCTCGTGGAGCCCTTCCGAGTGACACAGATCCAGGTTGGTGACACTGAAATGAAGCTGAGGGGCCACACACCCCACTGGGGTTGAGTTGTATCAGTGATATTTTTTGCTCATTTGACTGTTCACTGTGATGTAACTCTTAATTGATTATAACTCTCAATGGGTATCTTGTTCACCACTGTATTTCCAGCATCTAAAATAATGACCAGCCAATACTTAAAATTTGTTAAATTAATGAAGGACACTTATATTGATGACTTACTCCGTTCCACACATACTGTTAGATTATTAGTAGGTTTCCAGAAGGGGTGCTGATGAAATTCATAAATGAGTGAGTCAGCCCAAATTGCATCTCTCACCACCTGTCATAGATGCAAAATTGGGAGAAATTCCTCAAGAAGTTTTCCATTTCCATTTTTCCACACACATCACTTTGTAATGATTTCAACTATCGTTCCTGAGGTCTGGGTGAATGCTGCCTGTAAATATAGATGATTATACAGGAGGATGTTAATTCAAGCCCAAACGAGCCCAGAAAGGAGAGAAGAGCACTATCTAAAGGAGGTCGAGCTGAGGCAACGCAGGGGCAAAAAGTGAGACAGACTACCAAGGGATGATGACCTGAAAGACGGGGCTTCTGCAGTGCAGAGAAGATGGGTGGGAAGCCTCCCCAGAAAGATGGGAAGAGCAATCCCAGCACGATGTTCACCAGATGGCTCTGTTCAGCAGATTCCTGACGCAGCCGTCTGATTTGCCAAATTGCATTGAATTGAGGATTTCAAAATATCAAATGAGCTACTCTTTAAAAAAGAACTTCACACCCACCCTCTGCCTCAGAATTTCCTAGTATCTCTTTTTCTTCCAATGAACCCCTGAGAGCTGCACTGGCTGATGAAGACAGGGATGGGCATCTCACCATTCTGGCCAAGAATCGGCCAATCCAACATCCTCTGCATTCCCCGTTCATCCTCATCTAGACCCTACTTACTACTTCAGTTCTTCTCGCCATATTAATTTTTAAACATGTCATGCTTGATCATCTCTCTGTATATCTTTTTCAATATCACCATCTTCATAAAATGTCCCTTCTTTCCTAGTCCATTTGCTCAATATGTTTTCTTATCAAGTTTTGGTTTTAAAGTCATTTCTCTTTGACGCCATTTTGGTCACTCCCCTCGGTAGAATTGTCCATCCCCTTTGAAACTAAATCTTGCTTTTATTTAAGCATGTACAACATTTCACCACACTTTTTATTTTATGTCAACCCCCTCCCTCATATACTTTAAACACCTTGAGATGTTTAACAACATTTAGCAAATAATAAAAAATTAAAGAAATATTTGACTTATTAATAAATGAATGCACTAATTCCATAAAATGTCATTTTCTGCCTTTATAATTTTCTCTTAGTTCAGCTTGAAATAAGAATATCTGTATATATAAATGACTCTTGATGTTTTACAAGGTGTGGAAGGAAACTTTCTTAAAGAAATGCAGGGACAGTTTTTGATTTGGAATATGTTTTCTTTTACAATGGTTAGTCCAAGACCAATTCTTTCTGTTATCTGGAAATTATTTACGTTTTCAAAACATAAGAAAACCTCACCAGTGAAATGAGTATAACACTAGTTTATATCTTAATGAAAATTATGGGATTAAAGAACGTTACTCTCTATTATTCCCTCTGCAGATTTCTTTTTCCAAGAAGACAAATTTTCTTTGTGTTTTTCTGTATTGGTTGGGATTAGACCTGGCTAATATTTGGAGGAATAGATAAACCCTAGCAATTCAAAATATAAGAACTTAACTGCCATTGTAAGAGGTATGCTGCAGAAAGAAAAGAGGAGATGGCCAGACCGTAGCTTCACAAGTCAAAATGTCAAGTTGTCTTTATTCTTGTGTTAAAACAAGATCCCTTCTGAGATTCGTAGTAATGTCAGCAGAGGAAGAGCTGTTTAGGGACATCGAGGCAGAGAAGGTAAGGTCTAATGCCCACCAGAGAGAAGGTAAGAAGACCCTGTATTCCTATATTCTTACGTTATTTCACGTGTAATGATAACATGCATTTGAAAGAGAACATAGTATCTACATGGAAAAATAAGTAAGATTGACTAAAAGTTTACAGATTTTACCAGGATGATAAATTGCTAAGATTTACAAAGGGATCAGTGTTTGATCTGGGTGACAGGTTGGGGGAGGGACAGAGAGGTGAGAGTGTTTTAAAACCTGAACTGACCTTTGTGTTTGTTGAGATGTTTAACTTTTTAAATATTTCACATGGAGTCCTGTTGATTGTGTAAAGATTAACTTCCTTGTGATTGAATGCAAGAGAAAAAACATATATGTAATAGTGCCATAATCAAGAGAAAGCTTTATTTTCCTGTCTTGTATGGGAAGTCTAGATTAAGGATTAATGAACCACACAGAGAATGATAATATTAAAGTGGGACAGGGCCCTTTCACAGAAAGATTCCATAATGAAACTCTGCCAGGGTCATTTTGATACTTGCAAATTGATTTTCGGAGTGTCATATTCATTTCCTCTTCTGTGAATTTCCCTCACATAGTAACTTTCATTTCCTCATGTCAGTTTTAATATTCGTTTATTTTAATGAACTTCAAAATAAAGCAGGTCAAAATTGGTGGATAATATTTGGGAAAATATATTCCAATTTTAGTAATTATTCTAATTGATTTATTTTTAGGATAGACACAGCATTTTCATAATATACAAAAAATTATATAGCCATTCCTTTATAATTATAATAATGTTTACAATTTTCATTTTTTTCCTTCTCCCAATTCAAGGACTTGTACCGCTTCTAATTTTTTATTCTTTGTTCCTCACAACTAATTTGTCCATCTAGACTAGAGTTTCTTTTTTCCCCATCCAATTTTAAAATAATTATTTCTTTGCTTACTTTAAAATAACATTTGGATAAATACAAAAGAATATTTACAATTTCCTTTCAATATAATAAATAGGAATTAAAGGTATATATGTTACCTTCCCTAGTTCCCACGTAATTGTAGGACTAACTTTATTCACAAGGCTTTGATGAGATGAAAACGTGGGAGAAACCCACTTCTTATTTTATCTGAATGGTGCTTTAACCATCTTCCCTCAGATCAAATAGTCAGCAAAAATCAAAGACATTTCAATAAGATCTTTGCTGAGATTAGATAATAGTGGTAATCAGTAGTGGGCATGCCTGTGGTGGTGGATGAGATATTGGTTTTAGGCCCCGTTAAATTATTCCCCTCTTCAGACTGGAAAAGCATCTCATACCCTAGAATTTTAGGGCTGTTCCTTGTGATTTGAAGTTATCCCAAACACACCAGTTCTCATCCAGAATGACCGTTCCGCAATTTCCACAGCCTTGAGTACTACTTTCTCTTATTTTCCTAAGATTCACCATGCTTCTTTACAAAAACAATCAATTCCCAGTTTTTCCCTGGATTGAAATAACAATTTATTTTTTTCTTTTGCCCGACATCTCTGCCCCGGGAAGGCATGAGCTCTGCTTTCAGGCATTTGTGTCTATTCGTGGGGAGGGAAGGAGGTCTTGTATCCACTGAGATTGGGCAGAAAAAATTATTAGACGGGGGTTGGGGGGGCGGCTGTGATCTCCCCCCTGAACTAGACTGGTAGGGCTGCCGTAATAAGACTGGGTAGCTGAAACAACAGAAATGTCTTTCTCACGATTCCGAACGGCCAGACGTCCAAGATCATGAAGTCTCAGCAAGTTTGTTCTTTTCCTAAAACCTCTCTTCTCTCTTCCTGACTTTGAGGTGGCTGCCTTCTCACTTTATGTCCTCACATGGCCTCTCAGGAGCACACAACATTTTCTTTTCTTCTCACAGGCATTGGATCAGGGCCCTACCTTATGACCTCATTTAACCCTAATCATCTCTTTGAAGGTTTTATCTTCAAATACAGCCACTTTGGTAATTAGGACTTCAACATATAAATATGAGGGAGAGAGCCCAATCTAGTCCCTTTTGGGAGTGAGACTCTTCCTAAAATCTATATAATCACTCACACTTCACAGTTCTAGGATCAGAACTTTAGCGAGAACTTGACTTTTGTTATATGGATTCATATTACTCTTATTGACATAACTTTTACTATATAATTTCAGAATGTATATCTCTGCCTATATTAGGCTTTTTTTTTAATTATTAAGAAATGATTTTTATTTTTATCCTTCACTGTGGTATCATACATATCCAGGGCATAACTAATTTTAAAGAAACAGCAAAATTTCCTGGGAATTCATTGCACTTTTCATCCGACACTGTTTCGATATTGATATAGGAACCTTTTCTTCTTTTACCTCGTACAGTACTCAGAAAACGTCAATCTCTTGAATAGGTTTTCTGTGTATGTTTATACACAGAAAATCTTAACTTTTCACTAAGTGTTGAAACTATTGAGTATTAAAATATATTCTGAAAGCTATTATGCGTTTCATATAGGTAAGAGAAATTTTCATAATCTTTTTTTTTTTCATTGAAAATACATGACAAATATCTCAAACTGGTAGTCCAGCAAACTTCACATACGAATTTATTTTGCTTTTTTTTATTTATTTGTTTATTTTGTCCTGTTTTTGTTTGTTTCTAATGGCATAGGGGCAAGGATAAACTTACGATTCACCATAGTAACCACTACTTTCTGCTGTTTCTGTCTGACACCTACCTTGCCTGTAGCTCCACGGGAGGTTTGTATTCTCGGAAAGAGACAGAGAGTATCGAGGTATAGGAGTATTTATAGCACAGCAATTTTTTCCCCTACAACTAAGGACTCAGAAACATCAGGGTAGATATTCGGGGACAAGCAATTTGAAATGAAAACTAATTTTAGATACGCCTTCCAGTGTTTCTAGCGTGAATAGATACAAATAATTATTTGTACATTTTAACTAATCATCTACGAAATCCTCATGGCCTGCTATGAGTTGGCCTAGACGTGCATTGTATAAAGTCTCAAATAATACGCATTGTGAGAAATTCAGATTTAGAAGATGTCATATTAAAATTCCTATCTTTCTCTGAAAATCAGAAAAATAGTGAAATCGTTTGATTTCCCATAATCTACATTGCAGAGCATTAGTGTTCACGGAAGTCACTCCAAGGTTCCGTTTCCTGCACAGTCCCACCTGGTCTCTGCAGCTTTCTACCCTTGTTAGATTATCACCCCTTTTACTCATGTGATGGTCCGAATCCCCATAGCTTTTGAGTATGTGACTACTATCCTACATTCCTACTTAACTTGGTGACAAATAAAAAGGATCAAATCAAACAAGTGTAAGCAAAACAAATGAAGTTTATCAGCTCACATAAACTGTCCAGGGATGAAGCTTTCTTTAGGCACGAAGGAGCACCAGGACTCAAATAGTTTCATTCCAGCTCTAATTTCCTCTTCGCTTCATTAGGCCTGGGCTTCCTCTTTGACTTCATTCTCAGTTTAAACAATATTTTGCCTAAATTGTTTGCACAGCTAGTAGTTTAGAGGCAAGAAAGCATCTCCTTCTAACATCTTGAACAAATGTCAGGGCTAACTTTCCCTGGGTTAAGCCATGGCCCGCTTTCTTTAATGAATATTATGACGGTAGTTTGACATTCTGGAATTAGGCTTTGGTCACGTGCCCAGCCTACATTTCATATATCACTGGAACAACATATACAACCACGGGCTGTGCATGTAGAGAGTTAGGTCAGACAGAACAAATTGCAGATATCCACTAATCTCTTACCTCCTAGAATCCACATCTTTAACTCAAAGTAGACAATTTTAAAACATCTTTTCCTAACATGCCCCAATTACCATAAACCAATGTAGAAACATACTAATTTTTTCCAAGTATGAGATTACTTAATACCTCATGCAATTACTACAGTCAGCTCCCAGCCCAAGCCATCTGGTTAAAAAGCCTTTCTTTTTTCAAGGTCAGAAGTGACTTCCTGAGGTCTGAACCCCAGCCCCATGATATACAATGTACAGTGTCCAGTAAATATTATTGCCTCTTCAATAATAATTTCATTTGGACAGTGCAGACAGGGAAATAATGGCAGCATTCATCTGTCCATACCAAAACAATGTCTTTTAAGTATATACAGACAGGGTCCCCTGCCCTGAAGTGAAGGGACTCCCTTGGTCAACCCATCTGGCTGTTACTAACTCTGAATGTTTGGAAGCTTTCATTTTCATATGTTCCTGGAAAATCACACTTGAGAAGGAGATTTAGAAAAAGATCTTTCTAGAGATTTCCGGGGGTTAGCATTCCCTTTCCAAGCACACACGTTTGGACCGTGGTGCCTGGGGATTAGTTAAACAATCAGAGTATTTTGTTTCTCAAACTTAGGAGTTTATCAGCAAACAATTCCATTTAAACTTCTGTTAGCTTCCCCTGAATTTGTATTCTATCCGCTTCTTGGGATAATTAACTAAACCAAGAATCTAAAGGCCTTCAAAGGGTACCCCGCCCTAGATGTTTGACGCTTGGCAATAGACCCGCGAATGTGCTTTGCTCACGTGTCCAACCTTTAGCACAGTAGCTTTTGCCTAAGTCTTCACCTCTGAAACAATCCTCACCTACCGCTGCCTCCAAGCGAAACTCTTTTTGTTTGTACTTTTTGTGCAGAATCATTTTTTTCATATTTTTAGAAAGTTTATATAAATTTAAAGATACTTGAGAGTTATCCATGGCCAAGAGGAAGCTCCCTTTTAGAGTTTATCTTACCTTCTGTATTGTGTAGCCTTGAAATACAGACTTTTCAGCCTAAAGTGTACGTGACTATCTTATTAGGTATTATCTTAGGTGTCTTTGATTGAAAACACTGGGGGGGGGGGGGGAATCTTCTTTAAGTCAAATTGTTTCCCCCCAGCCTTCAACGTTCTGCTTAGATCAGATTCTTATTTGTAGGAGTTTATTTAATATCATAAGTAACCAACTGGCTTAATTATCTTTTTGTTTTCACTTCAACTCTCCTTAAATTCAAACCTAAATAAACACATGGCCTGAGTCCCAGTATCCAACGACTAACAATTTACTATGTGGGAAAAATTGACCCCTATAACCGGAGGCATACCATCTACCACCTCAGGCTGCATGATTCCACACTTGAGAAAATGTCATTTGCTAAACCCCATTTGCTCAATTTTTGTGTTACCATATGTCATTGTTTCTATCTGACCAATTTTTTAAATTAAAATTAAATTTGACACAGATTCAATGTGCACTCAGTGTTTCACTAACAACTTTTAATTTTCCTTCCTTAGTTGGCACATAAAATATTGCAATAATATTCCTTGGAAATGATGGCATTTATTATAAAAAGTGATAGTATTTTAGTGACCAAAAGTCTCTCACAAATGACAAAAGGCACAAGATCAAGTATAAACTTGATAAGGAAAGGTATTGCCCACATAACAAATAACATATGGAAAACATTTGTTTTGAAAGACTTCAATTACATCATTGGGAAAGTATCACATTCTGAATTCTCAGCTTTGGTTTCTTCTGCACTAGTCTAATTATCAACCAAGTTTTCGTCTGTTGTGGTAGGGATGGCTGCCTTTCTGTCCTTATAGCTGAGCTCATAAAAGGAGAATCTCCTTTACCAGTTGTGGGTCATGCTCCTCACTGCATCCCTCCACACAATAGAGATGGGACATAGTGGATGGCCAGGCCTGGGTGTGGTGTCCATCTGTAGTTCTGGGTGATGGGACCAGCCTCAGTCAAATCCTTGGACCGACCAGGAGAGGTTCTCAAAAAAGTAAATAAGAAGATAGATACTTGTCTACATAGTCTAAAATATTGTTTTCCTGCCCATAGAAAAGAAAATTACATTATACATGGTCACAAAAAATAAGATCAAACTCTCATTAGTTATGAAAGTGATCAATTCCACAATTACATTATGTCTTGTACTTATTGAAAAATAAAATAAAATGCCTGATTCAATTGATTTTAATATTTTTGGCTAAGGAAAAAAAAGTGGCTACATATATGTAAGTTAAATTAGCATAGAAGTACAATGAACATTTCTGATATTCTTTCACAAAAGTAAACTTCAGAGTTTAAACCAATTACGATTCTTAGATATAATCTCCTATTCTTCTTGCCACCTCACTCACGCCAATCAGACAATATCCTGTTAAAAGATTTTTAATACTGGTTTCAAGTGTAGGAAAGAAAAAAAATTCTCCATGACACTCTTAGGGACCTCAAGTGGGCCTAAGCTTTAAACAGAGAGAGGACAGATTAATGGGATAAAAGCACATGCATTTCATTAAATTTCATTACATTTTACGTAACAAGACAGGTTAAAGAAGGGAGAATGAAGACTCAAAATACAGACTTGAGCTTATATATTGAATCAGACAAACAATAGTAAATTATGATCATGTGACAAGACAAAGGGGCTTGGAATAGGGCAGTTAATAGTTGAAGTTAAGGGTTAGTTTACAAGGTTTATTTGAACAGATTTCTCTCAGCCCAAATTCCCCCTTGGAATGGACTTTTCTTCTGTTTTGAGGGAGAGCAATGTCCATGTCTAGCTTCATCTCCCTCCATTCTTGTATTTCCTGCTTTTTGTTTTTGGCTCAAAATAATCATTAGGCCTAAGTGGTATACTTTTCCCCCCCTTTACAAGATATTAGCCATACTTTGTTGCTGTTGTTGACAACCTGCCTTCATCAAATGAGACTGACTAGTTTTAATGAAAATAGATTAGAATTCACTAATTTCAGGAAAGAGCTGAAAGTAAGATAAATATATCCTTAAGCATAAAACATGAAAAATGTTTGACAAGGCATAGCATGCTTTTTAAGTACTTCCTACAGTGTAAAAACACAGATTAGTAGATTGTATTTGAAGGGCTTTCTAATAGTCAAATTAATTCAGGAAGACCACTCTGCTGTTAGGTGAAGTTTTTTGTTTGTTTGTTTGTTTATTTGTTTGTTTTGTAATTATTATTATTATTTTTTTTACCTCAATAGGCTGTTCTAATAAAGGCCCATTTAGGTCAATGATACAAATTAATTTAAGGCATAGGGTGTCATACATATATAACAAATGCTAGCAATTTTCAATCTCTGATGTACATTTGTACTCCGATGCAGAATCTTCTGCACCCAGGTTCAAATCAATGAACTTTTTAGTCACTAAATCTGAGATATTTAAAGCTCCTTCAATAATTCTGATATGCAGACAGGGGTTGATAAATTGGTTTCTTAGAGCATGTAAAAACGTTCCACATTTGCTAGTGAGTGATAATTTCCAAAACTAGAGACCATAGAACCTCTGAATAAATAAACAATGTGCTTATTGGGAAAGTGCAAACCTATTTTACACGACTTTTATTAAAATACACAAGAAATCTTTGTGGTAATGCAGTTGTAAGTCATTGAATAGTTATTTACAGAATTAATTTTATTTTTAGTTAGACGAAGTATTGGAAATACCCAAGTATGTGTGTGGTGGAAAGAAGAGAGGTGGTAATTGAATTCCAAAAGTACATAGTCTTTAATAAATCAGTTCCTTCTTTCACAAAATATACTAAACACTGGGGAAGCTTGTTTATAGACACTAACCTAAAAATTAAGAATATATTGGTAAGACTAATAGAAATCCTGCTTTCATAAATCTTGAATTATAATTAATAAAATTATAATTTTTTGTAGTAGATCGTACAAAAAATGAACATTTATACTTTTCTTATGGCATAAACATTTTCTGTATTGAATCTGAAATAAATTGCCTTGCTTCTGTGACTATCAAGCAAACGTTAAAAGTACTTTAAAACAACTCAAGGCAAAGAAACATGTAGATTAGTGAAATAAACAGAAAGACAAAAAGATTATTTGTAATGAAAAAGAAACATTACTACTCAGTTGTAAAATAATTTTTTTTTTCAAAAGTAGGAGAAAATTGTAAGCAATGTTTGACAATAAATTTGAAAGTGAAGATGAAATAAACAAATTCTCAGTAAACTATAAATAATCAAATTTATTAAGAATAAATTAAAATTTTGAAAAATTTAAAACATTGTAGGAATAAAATCAGCAATTATAGATACCCTCCCCACAAAAAACACCAGTACCAGTTCATTTTCAAAGCCAATCAAGGCAAAAGATTTATGAGAATTAAAAATTGACTGTTCATTATCATTTATGAATATAGATGCAAAAAATTAAAAGAAAATTATGACATGGAATCCACAATATAAATGTGGCTATTTATATTAACAAAGGTAGTGTTAAAATAATTTGATAGAAAGTCTATGTAGTATATTTATTACACTGATATTGTAACAGTAGAAATTTTTATTATAATAGTAGATGCAACAAAAAATAAATCCATATGAGTTTAAATAAAACTTGTTAGGAAACTATGAAAAATAAGATGATGACAAGTGTTCAGAAGAATAGGAACAGTGGATGTTCACATTAAATTTGGGGTGAATTGAAAATTCATATCACTATTTTAGGAAATGAAGTATGGTGTGGCGAGCATGAATTATTATGAAATAAGATCCAGTTCTAGAGTTTGGGTATTTGGCCCTCATACTCCAAATTCATGTGATTTTTTTTTTTTTTTTTTTTTTAAAATTTTTGGCTTGGGCTGGGTTTGAACCTACCACCTCCGGTATATGGGGCTGGGGCCCTACTCCTTTGAGCCACAGGCACCACCCAATCACGTGACAATTTTATTCTCCATGTGGATGGTGGGGCCTCAGGGAAGATCCTTGTGTCATGGGGACAGATCCCTCAGGAGTAGCTTGGTGATGTCCTCAAAGTAAAAGTGATTTCTGCTCTGTTACTTCTTATGGGAGCTCGTGATTAAAAAACAAACACAAAGAAAAAAAGAAAAGATTCCTTGTCCGTCTCTCTCCCCTGATTCCTCTCTTGCCTCTCGTGTGATCTCTCCACACTCTGCCTCCTTTCTGTCATTTGTCATGAGTAGAAGCAGCTTGAGGCCCTCACAAAATGTCCAGCATTGAAATTTTCTGGACTGAGAATCATGAGCCAAGTAAATCCTTTTTTTTTTTTTTTAATAAATTTTCACAAACCGAGCACAGGGAGAAATACCTGAGTGGAAATGATGGGAAATTAGACAGAGAGACACAGGAGAGAAAAACATTCAAGAGACAAAGATAGAATGGGATGGGGAGGGGAGGGCTGATGCAGCTGATAGCTGTAGCCAGCGCTGAACTGTGAAAGCAGCTTTATTTATAAAGTATCTTTAACAAAGTAAATCTTAACACCTAGGATAAGGATTAACTTTAAGGAGAAGAAGCTGTGTTTGCCAATATATGCGTGGGCTACGTGACTTCTAGCAGGTGAAAGAATGTTATTAAAAGAGGAGAGGCAGCTGCAGGGGAGTTGATCCCTGAAGGCCTCCCCAGGCTGTGGGGGCTCCGCCACCTCACAACCCATTCCCCACAATGAACCAGGCTCAGGAATTTTTTTTATAGCAACACAGAATGGACTCAACATTCAACAATTCCTTTTCTAGAATAGTGGTTTCCACAGTTGAATGTGCATCAAATTCATCTGTAAAGATGATTAAACACTATACCCGACTGACCCCAAAGTTTTTGGTTCAGTGGGTCTGATACAAGGCTAAAGAATTTATATATCTTTCAGGAGCCCAAATAACATTGCTAGTCAGGAGAACAAAGCTTGAGAATCAATACTAAGAAGATACACTTATACTTGTGCAACTAGAGACATACATAAAACTGGAGACAAAAATATAAATTCCATGAGAAGACTATATATACATATTATATATATTACAGTGGAATCTGTAGAAAAGTATCATTCCTTTTTTTGAAATTCTTTATAACTAACCTGCATATTATAAACTCTCAAATATATTAAGTACTCTATAATAAAGAAGCAATTTCTAATTGCTACTAACCGTAATTCAGGCTGCTAATCTCTATTTGAATCATCCTTAACAGATGATTTTCTAAAACTGTCTACATAGTGGTACACTGTAGAACAACTTCTGAAGACAGGCAATTCTTCTTTTTCTCTGGAATTTATAAAAATACTGAGCTTCTTAATCATCATGCCTATCTTCGTTAGTATTAGGAATTATCACAAATTCCTGTTGTCAGCTAGGCAGACTATTTCTTTGTGATCCAACTTAAAAACTACTCTTTTTTTTTTTTTAATTGTTGGGGATTCATTGAGGGTACAATAAGCCAGGTTACACTGATTGCATTTGTTAGGTAAAGTCCCTCTTGCAATCATGTCTTGGGTGCTCCAATATCTTGCTTTGTTGTTATGAATAATTTTATAACAATTCAAAGCACTAATATTTTGAACTGAGACCAGAAG
>CAUYPK010028848.1:0-17450 GCA_963574355.1 Loris lydekkerianus
TAGTCTTCCTGTGCCAAGGAATTGGAAGATGCCTGGAGTGACGTCCAGGATTGTCAAGAATAGGACTTCCATGTGAAAGCTATAACCCAGTTATAACCTAAGAATAGGGGGAAAGGGCAGAGGGAGGGGAGGGAGGGGGGAAGATGGGCGAAGGGAAGGTGATTGGAGGGATTACACCTGCGGTGCATCTTACAAAGGTACATGTGAAACTTAGTAAATGTAGAATATAAATGTCTTAACACAATAACTAAGAAAATGCCAGGAAGGCTATGTTAACCTGTGTGATGAAAATGTGTCAAACGGTCTATAAAACCAGTGTATGGTGCCCCATGATCACATTAATGTACACAGCTATGATTTAATAATAAAAAAATTCCAACGAGGGACATAAATCATCTGTATTAAAAACAATACATAATTAAAAGGGTAACTGCCATGACAAAAAAAAAGAATAGGACTTCCAATCCTTTCTGCAGATATTTCAGCTAGGACAGATAATTGCCACCAGATGGCGCCAAACTAAAGCAAAGATTTGACTTGTCCCTTGGCCCAGGCAACTCAGAACTTGTCTCCCAGAAATCAATGTCATCAATCTCACTTCATTAATCTCAAAATATGCCCATTTATTTAATGAATCTCAAAATAATTTATTTTGGCCCAGGTTTGTACCTGTAAAAAATATAAAACCAACACACAAGAATTAATTAGATATAATTTATAATTGAATGGTTTCTTGAAATGTGTGCCCATTACATAGAACATGAATCCCATGAAATATATATTTTCTCTTAAATAGTTAGTACATATAATTTTTCACTACTTAAATATTTACATTACCAAGTCATATAGTAAATATTGATAATTCTAACACAAAAGGAAGCTATTTGTGTTTAACCCATATATACTACACACTATTATTAGCATTTTTATAGTGGTTTCTGTAGAGAATATCTAGGAGAATGCTAAAATAGCTGTCAAAAGGGAAAGACTCAGAAACAGGAAAATCTATGTGTTCTGAGAAAGTAAGAAGAATAGTCAAGTCTGGAAGCCCTCATTTCTGGCTTCTGCCTATAGTATGTACTTCCCAGCCTTTTGGAATGGCCACCTATAGGCTACACCCCTCTAAGAGAAGTAAAGTTCTCCTTTTCAGATTTAAAAATAAAAGAAGAAGAAAGACAAGAAAAATACACAAGTCTAACATTTTATATCTCTGATTATCACTTCAAATCTTCCATGGAATATCAGGTACTTTGCCGTATTCCCTGAAACGTCTAATTCACCAACACATTTTTAAAATAGCAATTTTCCTGACTATTTTGTAAGATATGTGTACAGGGGAAAAATATTCTTGTCATATAGTCACACAGCAGCAGCTTAATAAAGTTTATTAGGTATTTCTATTTTTACCCTTCTAGTCTCAAATTCTTCTCCCAATCTTACCATTTAATTTCTCTGCTGCCTGTGCCTGTGCAAACCTTCTAAGAAGTATCAAAAATTATACTGACTTATTCTGCTTTTCTCTCATCTGGTTTATTCCAGTCTATAAAATAATAGTTAACTGGTTACCCAGATAGTAAAGAGTAACCATATGTTTCTTTAATAGACCCTCTTCAAGCTTTTGACTCCCTATGTAAACAGTTTATCAAAGCATTTGCTTTAAAAGTCTCTTAACTTTAAAAAATATATTGCTAAAAAAGTAAGATTCCCTCCATATTAAAAAATATACATATGGAAGCACTTTCTGATATATTAACCTGAGAATAAAAGTCTGACTCCAAGCTATTTTGTAAGGAGGCCTCAGGGAATGGAAGTGGGCATGGGGAACTGATGACTGTTAATATAAACATCTATTTAACAACCATTAAGAGAACATAATATGTCAAGCATTGTTTCTAAATGCTTTATAAACATTAATTCGTTTAAAATGTAGGTTTACAAACCTTAAATCCCAGAAAGCAATAAGTAGGCACCTCCTGTTTGCCTATTTTTAATCACACAATGTCTGGATTGGGAAACTCACCAGGATTCTGTTCAGAAAGACAATTATGATTGATTCAGGCTACATCATTCTAAACTATCTTACTGGTCAATACTCTTCCATGGGTCTTTAATTACCAAAAAAAGGTCTCATAGCTTAGCATTGCAATGCACAGTTCAGTCCTCCAACTAAGTTTCTTCTCTTATTTATCCTCACCCTTCTTGGTAATTTCATTCATTCACTCAGGATTATGTATATCCATATACCAATCACTTTCTATTTATGTCTCAAGAATAAACCTCACCTCTGAGCCTCAGTCTTTTTCAACTTTCTTCTTAAAATTGCCAGTTAGGTGAAGAGTAGATGTCTCTAATTTAACAGATCCCCAACTGGACTCTTGGTCATCCTACCCAGCCTCCCACAGTCTGTCCCATCTCAACAATGACAATGCCACCTCATTGGTTGCTCAAGCCAAAGATTTCAGAGTCATCCTTGACCCCTCTCTTTATCTCACATGTCCATCAGGAAATGCTATTGGCCCTACCTTCACAATATATCCAGAAAACAACAGTTTCATCCAACCTCGAACCAATTATCTTGGTCCATGCCACACCGTCTCTCACCTGGAGTTTTGCAACAGCTTCCTAATTGCTCTTCCTCTCTCCACTCTCATCCCCATTCAGTCCAATCTCAGAACAACATTCAAAGTGGTCTTTTAAAAATATAAGTCTTATATTATTCCTTTCTCAAAACAAAAACCAAAGCCCCCACTATCTCCAGTGATTCTTCCTCTTGCTGACGCTACACTGGCCCCCTCCTGTCCCACAAACCAAGGCATACTTCCACCTCAGAACCTTGACACTAGCTCTTCCCTCTGCCTACTCCTGGTCCTATACTCTTCCTTCAGAATCTGCATATACACTTTTTGTCCTTCTTAATTTGTCCTTTCTCAAATGCTTCTCAATACAGTTTCACCACTAGAACATCTTATCTCTCTTATCTGCTCCACAGTACATTTTAAGCTATGATTTAACTTTCTAACTCATTATGCTTATTATCTGTTCCTCTACAAGAATGCAAGTTTGTTTTGGTTTTTTTGTTGTTGTTTTTTGTTTGTTTTTTTGAGACAGAGTCTCACTTTGTCACCCCCAGTAGAGTGCTGTGGTGTCATAGCTCACATCAACCTCAAATTCTTGGGCTCAAGTGATTTTCTTGCCTCGGCCTCCCTGGTAGGTGGGATTACAGGTTCCTGCCACAATGCCCCACTAATATTTAGAGCTGGGAGTCTTGCTCTTGCTCAGGCTGGCCTTGAACTCATGAGCTCAGACAATCCATCCTCCTCAGCCTCCCAGAGTGCTAGGATTACAGGCATGAGCCACTGCACCGGGCTCCCAGAATGCAAGCTTTTTAAGAACAAGGATTATCTTTCACTAAAGAGTTTTTAAATTTTTATCAATAAATTTAAAAGCATTGGTTGTTACTTTTTTTATTGTTTCATTACCATCTTCATGAAGTCTTGAGAGGGACACTTGGCCCAACAAAAGCTTGAACCAGCCATAGAATAGTCATTTACATTACATTTTGCTTTTTAAGAGGAAAGAAAAACTTGACAAAGAAATTATCTCTTCAAAATCAAGCTTACAGACTGATTTTATCTGTAAACAAATTAATCATCTATACACATGGATGAAGAGATCTTTTGTGTTTCCTACATAATCCAGAGTTCAAAGCTTTTGTCACTGGTATGAATGTGTAATTTAGTAACATCAAATGTGTGATTATGTAAAAACATTTACAATATTATGAAGTCTAAGTCATGTGAGATGTCAGTCTGCACTTTAAACTCCCTGTGTTTCTGAAATTTTCAAAGACTAGAAAGTTTATTTGTGAATCAATGTGCTAGAATCATTGAGTGAGACAAGCTGTGTTGGAGTTGACAATTTAAACATCAACAAGTATTAAAGCGAAGGGATGATAAAACTCACAATTTGCAGATAGACCCAGTTAAGCCCAATAATGCAAACATTCAGTACATCGCAGCCAACAAAATGCCCAAATTAAAACTATTTTAGTCAAAATGATAAAATAGTTTTATATATTCAAAAGTCAATTTCTCTGAAGGACCATTAAGCTTAATGGAAACAGTACTTTGAGATTAAAGTACAAAGTGTATGAGGTTTTTTTCAAAATATCTTTCATAAACTGTGCCCCAAAAGCATTATAAAATAAAATGAGAAAAATAATTAAATAATATAAGGAATAATCATATAAATTATGTAAATTAGTGCAATGCCATTACACAATGAATAAATTTGAGTCATTCATTCACCAAATCCATTATGAGAGAGGGCAATTAAAGGAATGGAACGGAAGAAAGTACATTTTCAGATTAGATTAGAAAAGCAAAATAACAAGCTGGCAACATGGGCTCAGACCTTCCTGGAATCAATATGGAAATCCTCGTTCAGGGTTCACAGACGGACCTGTGAATCGCAGAATTCTTGTATGTTCATGAAAGAAATGTAGGAAGAGTCATATCCCTATGGGTTTAAAAAAAAAAAAAAAAAAAAAGGCGGACGATCTCACCTAAAGAGCTTAGTAAACTTCAACTTTGTTTCAATCTCATTTTTTTTCCTCTAAATAATCTTTCCCCTAATTGATTGTTCTTTCAGTTTCCCTGATTACATTTTGGAGACTTGTTAATTCTCCAAGGATAGACCCTTAACAAGACAATGGTGAAAATGTGATTTAGATGAAGTTTAGGCTTTCAAAAATTTAATAACAGCAATGGAAAATTCAATGTTTCTGAGTCTATGGTATAAAAACCTCTACATTGCTTCTAAAAGGGTTTTTATATGTTTTAAACGGAAAAAATAAGAAGCCTTGCTTCTCAGAAAATTTAACCAGATAAATATGCACATTGTAAGTTCTTAAAACTAGAAACCATATTATTAACCATGAAACTATGTAATTAGTTTTTTTATGAGCCTTCCATTTTTTGCTAGATAATATTAAAACTGCCACCAAAATTTGAGGCTATTATGAACATGACAGGTGATTTGTTGAGAAAAAGGTTATATAGAAATAGCATCTGATAATTTGTTGGAAATATTAGCATATAGATGGCTATGGAATGTGTGAAGTATCATCAGAATTCTAATCAAAAATGTTTGCAATGTAAGTCAAATACGATTCTCTTTTAAATGTTGCTAAGGTTATTATCCCTAATGGCAAGCATAAGCTATATGAAATGTATTTAACCTAAAGACAAGTTGAGAAATTCACAATTTCACTATTAAAAAAAAAAAAAATTACAAAAACAGAAGGCACATGCAAGTAATATCTAAGGCATCCTTTGAAAAGGAATGAAAAACTAGGAAGAATTAATAGACTTTTCTTTTTTTCCAAGAACACTAGCAACTTATCTTAAACTTTCTTATTGGATCGAGTGTTTTTTATCACTGAAAGGGTTGTGAATTGTTAAGGGCTGCTGAACCTGTAGCTCTCCTTGTGCACAGACTCAAAGCCTCTTTCCGCTTGTACAGTTTATATGAACAGGGCAGAACACACAGAAAGAATTGTATAAGAATGAGCCCACGTTCAAAGCGCTGAGCAACTCTGTACAGTGCACACCCCTCCTCTTTTCTTTAAAATGTCCAGCTTCTTCTATCTGGAAGGAACTTGACAATACTGGTTACACTAACTACAGCACCCTGTGCAGATGGGTGAGCTAACCTGGCTGAGCAGCTTAGAGGTCTGTTTGATACCTTTGGCTCTAACTTTAAGTATATACAGTGGTCCACCTCCTTCTCCAAAATTTTGTTGTTGCTGGTTTCAGTGACCCACTGCCAACTGTGCTCCGAAAATATTAGACAAGAAATTTCGGAAATACATAATTCATACGTTTTAAATCACAAGCTGTTCTGAGTACTGTGGTAAAATCTTGCACTGTCCCACCATCCTGCCTCCCACCAGGACATGAGTCACACCTTAGACCGGCATCTTTGGGCTGTGTTTGGGCTGTGCGCCTTCCCCACTGGTAGCCAGCTTGGTTATCAGATCATCTGTCAGGATGTATAGGTGTTTGTATTCAAATAACTCTTACTTTACTTAATAATGAAGCACAAGAGTACTGATGCTGGCATATTGTTGTATTTGTTCTGTTTCATTCCTAGTCATTGCTGTTAATCACTTACAATGCTTAGTTTATAGATTAAACTTTATCATAGGTACATATGTATAGGAATAAAACAGGAGTTCAGTAGTGTCCGCAGTTTCAGGCATCCACTAAGGGTCTTGGAAAATATCTCACACAAAGAAAAGAGAACTACTATAAATATAATTTAACAAAGAAATGGTCACATTCTCAGACATACAAGGGAAAGAAATCTATTCAGAGGTTCTTAATGACTAATTCAAAAATTTGCTCAGAAGGCACTAATGTAGAATGTGTAGAGTTTTAAAACATGTTATAAATTTTCAACTGTAAAATTCTTATAATGAAGAGGGGTAATGTGGCTTGTCTTACAGGTCCTTGTATAAACGACTTGGATTAAACTATTGACTCCTGACTTTTCAGTTTCAATTACTCAACACCCCAAGTCATAGCACATTTAAATTAAACCCTGGCAGCTAAAACACATCCTAATTCATATTGCATCAGTTTCAAATTACGTTTTATTGATCCCCATCTCTTTACAAGTCACATGCAATTATAAAATAAATTGTAAAATTGTAAAATAATTAAGGGCACGCATGACAGCTTATTGCCCTTTCCTTCCAAAATCTGTTCTTCCCTTTTGTTTCATACTAATAACATTTCAAACAGGCATACAGCCATCCAGAGAAAAACTACATTCCCCAGGTCCTCTCTGAGGCAGGACTGGCGGTGTGTTCAAGTTCTTACCAACGGATTAGGTAAGCAGAGAAATGTCATTTCTGCCTTGAAAGAAAGATTGTTTCCCCTTTCCTTCCCCTCTTCCCTTTTCTTTCCAACTACAAATGGCCGCAGTAACCTTGAGATCCTTATTTTTGGGACAGAAGAGCAACCATGTCATCCTGAAACCCTGGCTGACCTCAGGTGACAGAGCCGAGATGTCCACCCTGGCCGGCTAAACTGAAGGGCAAACAATGTGCTGTCTGGTTTGAGCCTCTTCCCCAGGCCCTTAGGTATCATAGCTTATCCTATACCCTAACTAATCCATGCCATCCAATTATATGAATTTTTTTTTTTAATTATTGTGAAAATATAACTTGTAAGTATTAGAAAAATAAGTTGTCTTCTACTCTTCATTGCAAATTCTTTTGTTCGATGAACACATTTATATTCCACTATTATTCACCCTTATTGCACTGCTTTCTTAAGAATATTTCAGATTTCAAAATTATTAAACTTTCAAGGATCAAAATAAATTGATTATGTATAAAGGCAGAATATTATTCCTGAATCTGTGGCAGAAAGAGTTTTATTTTCTCATTTCTAATCTTCGGTGAGATCAGAGAGTAGCATGATAAACAGATGAATCTTGCGTGAATTATGCATAAGGAGAAGAAAAAGAAAGAGAAGGCAAGAAACAATTGCCCTTTCTCGTTAAGAAGTGTTAGGAAGTGTTGCTGCACTGATGAAGCACTTTGGTGTAAAGCCCTTGAGCCTTCCTTCATGCCCTGCCTACCTGAACCACATCCTCTCAAGAGGAGTAAAGGGAGACATCTCTTGTCAAAGGCAAGGAGCCAGGGTAGGACCTCATGGGACCACTGCTGTGCCCTGTGAGCGACAGCCCCATCTCATCTCCCGCCTCTGAGGCACTATGCTCTGTTAGAAAACCTAAAATTAATTCTTAAAAGCTAAATTAAAAAAAAAATAAAATTGTTATTTCTTTAAAGGGAAAAGGCACAAATGTATGTGCTTCTTTATTTTTTGAAAGGAAACTGCCATAGATGGGTAAGATATGGTAGGAAATGTCAGATGAATTCACTTTTATATGATATTCTCTGTGGTGGTGATACTCATATTCTTTCTGTAGCTGCAATTTACTAAATTGCAGAGACATTCCTAAGCCATTGCCCTCAACAAACTTCAAAGTTACATACTGAGACTTGAACTCCACATAATTAAGTAGCTTTGGCCTTTGGCATGACTTTGGTGAAATTATAAATACCCCCTAATCTTCAGTGTAGAAATTGATAATAGTTAGTACAAATGTCGAAATTTACAAAGTAGTTAGTATAAATCTTGGCATATAATAAGTGTATACACAGCACATCTAATTATTTTATTCATCCAAACTGGAACATGATACATGCATTTTTCTGAACTTTGCTTTTTTTTTTCCACCCAACCATATATCATAAAGATTTTTCCAAATCAGCATATATATATTGGCCCCATCCTTTAGTATTGAATCTATGGCATTCTATATGTATAATCTATTCATGGAATTATTCATGTAACAATATTCATGTAATTACTATTGACATTAAGGCAGTTCCCAACAGTTTGGTATTATATATGCTACAGAAGTGTGTGTGTGTGTGTGTGTGTGTGTCTTTTGACGTATGATTTCAAATATATAAATAGAGGTAGATTCCTAACCATGAAGTTGCAGGGTCAAAAATACTTTTCCTATTACACAGATACTGCAAAATTGACCTTCAAAAAGTTAGGAGAAATATGCCTCCCCTACCTGACACTCTTGTCAAATTTGTGCATTGTCAAACTCATTTTTTTCAGAAAGGCATGACAAATGTATTAATGGCTTTCATTACTTTACTTTGAAAAGATTTCATTATGAGTGAGCATTACTTAGCATCTCTTTGTAGGTTTGTAAGATAGTCATACTGTTTTTTTGTGAAATAGCTATGCACATCTTCTGACTTTTTTTCATTGAAAGATAAGAGTTTCTTATATATTTAAAAGTACATATACACTTTTGCCACTTGTCTGTAGACTTCGCACTTTCTTTTCTTTGTAGATTTTTCTTTTGATTTTATCAATCTCTTCTTAATTACGGACAGGTTATATATGTTTTTTTTCATTTCTATTTTGTTCCATTAATTTTATAAAATTATTTATATTACTTTTAATTATGTAATTTTCATGTTTACTATTTTTGGAATAGCCATTGATTATCTAGACATTTGGGTTATAGCCACATGATCTAGAAACTTCAGAAATAGCATTCCCGTATTACATAATTTATACACATATCTAAATGAACAAGTAGATAAGAATAAATTCACATATGTAAGTGTGTTTCTCTGTTCAGACTGCTATAAGAAAAATGCCACAGTCTGGTGATTTCAATAACAAACATTTATTTCCGACAGTTCTTGAGTCCAGGAAACCCAAGATCAAACCACCAGTAGGGTGGTGTCTGCTGAGGCCCCCGCCCTGCTCATACCTGGTTCTCCTCCCCTCATATCTTCACGTGACAGAAAAGGGGAAAGAGCTTTTCCAGATCTTTTTTATAAGAGCACTGATCCCATTCGTGAGGGTCACCATCATGACTGATCACTCCTCAAAGACCCTACCTCCTAAGCCATCACATTTGGGCTTAGGATTTCAACATAGAAATTATGGAAAATGCAAATATTGAGTCTGTAGTACTAAGTATGTGATTAAAAGAATGCTATTAAAATTATCTTCTAGGTCTCATTTGGATATCTTAATAACTTTTAAAGCTACAATTTGCTCCATGCAAATAAGTTGAATAACAGACGCTGTCAATCAAATGAAATTTTAATTTCTTACATTTTTCTTAAATAACTCCTGACCACTGACTTTAATGATCTAAAATATCACACATGGAAGTTGCCTAAATCAAATAGGGTTAAGCGATGCTTAAACCTTCCTCCAGGCCTTTTTTCTTCTTTATCCCTAAATATTCAAATAAACGATGATCAATGCAAACACAGACAATATAATTTAGTTCACGACAGGAGACAGATGCTGAGGCACAGAAATTAAAATCAAATGCTTCAAACGACCAAAATTTTATGGCCAGCTTTGTTATTTATATTTTCTCAAAGTAACAATAAAACTGTGATGTTTCAGAAATCTTCGAAAAAATATAGTGTATTTATATAAATTCCTATAATATATATTACTGTCATACCAATACTATATAAAATGTCAGTAATTCACAGAAAAGAAAACCATAGGCCAAGTTTTTACATCATTTCTATTGTAGAGTACAAAAATGTTTTAAAAATTCATATATGCAAATTTATACATGAAAGAGAATTTATATAGCCATAGTAGCATGTCTGCTTTTTAACCAATGTGGGGAGTCTGCTATTCAGAGAGATCTTTCAGTAATATGAGCTTCTAACATCCCCTAAAATTAAATATAGTTGCTGAACATGTTCTCTAGAGAATTTACCTGCGTTTGGAAAGTCTTAAAACAACCATATTTGCATCATATTCATGCTGTTTCAAAAAAGATTTTCTGTCCAGCAATGTAAAAGCAACAGACTCTCATTTATTTTCCATATCCTTTCCCTGCTTTCTCTCCTACTTTCCCTGGTGAACAGATATTCATTTTTCAGATATATATAACAATCTGAGCCCCAGCTACTGTGTAAGGTACAAAGACCCACAGGCTTGAAGTTGTGGTTGTGAATTTCTCACTGTAGTTGTGTCTCAAACAGATGCTGGCCTAGCAGGGATCTACAGCCATTAAGAACATAAAGAAAAATATAGCAGCCAATGGCTAGGGGGATAAAAACCTCATGATCAGCCAGGTGTTGTACTTGGAATACTGCTGAAATATGAGGACAGAAAAGAGAATGTGAGAATTCTAAAATACTCACCCACTGTGTAGATGCCTGAATCAATTAGAAGAGTTTTACAGGGGGACAAGGTATAAGGATTACCTCAAAATTACAAAAACTGATACTTCTATGTTCTTGTAAACTGATTGAGATATGGCAAGTTGGCCAAATCTTTAAACTATACTCAACATTGCTGCATATGCAGATAACCAAAATATTAGACTGGATAATGTTAAATACATCTTGTACCATGTGTGATTCATTTTTCAGGAATTATATCTCTTATTGTTTTAATTACTACTTTTTTCTATTGATTAACATTGTTCTAATAATTGAATTGCTAAAGAAGGAAGATGTTTCACTGCCCAGCTTTTTTTTTTTAACTATAAGAAATAATGTAATGTCTCTAAATTTGAAGTATATCAGCCTTCCCATGTTAAAAGCTCTGAACAGGGGTAAAACGTTCACATTTTGACAGTTCTCTGATTTTGGCAACATCTTCACTGACACCACAATTCAATTCCACTCAAAATTTAGCCAATTATTTTATAGAATTTTCAATATTTTTATCTTGTACAAATTGTTTGGAGGGATATGACAGATATCAATCAACCTCCAATAATTTGTAAAATGTTATAAAATGCTAATATATCTTTTGTTTTACAATCTATACAGATAAATAATTTCACATGCTCCTTTTAAAAAAATATTTAAATTGCCTAAGTAACCCATCAATTCAACATTAGTTAACAAAATAAATGTCAATTCTGTTAAGTAATTGGTCATTTAAAGAACACATTTGATTGAATAACTAGAATATGGCTGCAGTAACAGACTGATTTCATTAAAGTGGTAAAACTATTATAATTGAAGAGTAAAGGTCTGAAGTCATGGATGACCAGCAGTAACATAGTACAGCAATTTTCTATGTTTTAAGAATCGTTCATTTTCAAAGCTTGGTTGCTAGGGTTTTTTACTAACATTGAAATAACATTTTTTCTTATACAATTAAGTTTCTATAACATTATATTCAATGCTTTATTTTCTCATCCCAATGTCTCATGTTGATCAACTGGCTGCATTATTTTTCCCCTGCCATTTAATCTCCCTGAGCCAAACTTTGCCCATTTACTACTTAGAAGTTAGATTGAACTTGATTTTCTCCAAAATAATTTTTAGCTCTAAAATTGTGGTGTTCTTTTCCTTTTTGGTCTATGATCTATATTTACAGGTATTTGTGTTCCATTTCTACACTACTTTAAGATTATTTTATAAAGAAAATAAAGAATTTTTTATCTTTTTATGACCAGCAACAACTTAAATGTTACATTAGCAAAATGAAATTGTACTACACAATTTCCATCAAAACTTTATTTTTACTACTTTAAACACTGCAATTAATCTACTTTTAAAACAACAAAAATAACAATAGCAACAGTATTGGCTTAGGACTCACACAAGCCTTAAAGGATTAGTAAATTTTTCTACTTAGAAAATGTCCCTTCAGAATGCATTGAAAAATGTTTGTACTTTCTTGGAAAGACTTACCATCATTTAAAATTTTTCCAGTAGAAACTAAAATAAGCACATAAATGTGCTAAGCTATAAAGAAAATTTAATCTAAAACCAGAAAGTGTAGTCTTGAAAATAAGCCTTTAAAGTCATGTTTCCAAAATATTAAAAATTCAGATGAATCTCTAAATTACTGACAAAATTAGTTTGGTTATACTGTAGCTTCAATTAATTTCCATGCCAACTATTTACTGGAAATCTCAGCTTTTGGATCAACTTGGGCATTGAATAGATAATTTACCCCAAATCATGAATAGCAATAGGCCAAAAATGATAGAAAACAAAAATTAAACTTGCATAATTTATTCCTATGTTGACATGGGCAATATAAAAGTACTTATGAAATAAAAGCAGGCATTTTCCTTAATTATTTGGTACAAGTTGAGGCAATTTTATTTATTTTTTAAAATAAATTTTATAAATATTCTATTCCATTTATTAAAGGGAATTTCATGAGATGTGAAGGGGATTCTAAGTATGAATTCTGTATATCTCTGTCACTGGCCACAGGATCAGCAACAGACATTGGCAGCTAATTCTGGCTCTGCTGAATTATTTTATACACCACAGTCGAAATGGATCTTATTGCAAGAGTTGCTTTAATTTCAGGATTTCTACATATACATGACTGTGAAGTGAAACTTTATGCTCTCATCTCTCCTCCACAGCCTTGCAGATAATTTTCAGTGACTGAGGAAGAGCATCTTGGAATCATTTATAATAACTAGCCTGGATTGAGTGCTTATCACCTGCTAAGAACTTTAACAAACATTATCTCAGTTAATCTTATTATTCCTGTGAGGAAGGTAGTCAGTATTTCCATCTTACAAGTGAGGAAACCAGGACTTGCAGGGGTTATTTATTTTTCTCAGAGTCACACAACTAAAAAGAGTCAGAGCCCAGATGTGATGGGTTCACTGAATTCTGGTAATTGCCTGAAGATCACTCCCTGTTTCTATTATTTATAATGTATACCTGATCTTTAAAATCACCAATATTCATATGGACAATTATGCTATCCTTTTTTTCTTTTAAGACAGTCTTGCTCTGTCACCTGGGTTTGAGGGCCATGGCCTCAGCCTAGATCATAGCAACCTCAAACTTCGGGGCTCAAGCAATCATCCTGCCTCAGCTTCGGGGCTCAGCAATCCTGTAGCTGGGGCAACAGACTTCCACCACAACATACTAATTTTTCTCTTTTTAGTACAGATGGGGTCTTGATCTTGCTCAGGCTGGTTTCAAAATTCTGAGCTCAAGGGATCCCCCTGCTTCAGCCTTCCAGAGTGCTAGGATTTCACTGGCCACAGGTATGCTACCTTATTAACAACGCTGGTTTAGATTTGCCTCCAGCTAATTGGGTTGGCACTTACTAAACACATGAATTTGATCTTAACATTTGTGATTTTTTTTTTCACTGACATCTTCTTGAAATATCAACTCCAATTTGCTCTATGAAACAAACTTTTCTAAAACCTAAATCTCTTATCAACCCAGAGAAAGTGCAGAGAAAACAAAGCCTGCATAAGCTGCATAACAAGTAATATATTCCAAACTAAGTGTGAATTACGAGGCAAGGAAAGATGTATAATTTCATGGAGAAAACAAAAAGTTATCAACACCTGTGATTGACATTACTGAGTGTAGTCTCACCATGAGGCAGATTTGCAATGATAAACATATGTTTTTGGAACCAGAGTGCATGCATTTGAATCCCAACAAAAACAGCTTGTGCCTCAATTTTCTTATCCATAAAATGAAATAATACTAACCCCATGAGGTTGTTGTGAGGATTAAGTAAGTTAATAATATATAAATATTAATACCTAGTATACTACCTAGAAATGAGTACTATATAACACTACTATTGAAATGGTGTTTTAAAACGTCTGCCACACATACATTCAAATAACTTCAAAACATGTGGGAAATTGCAAAAGCTATACAAAGAGGTAAATTTATAGCATTGGAAATACTCATCAAGAAAACAGAAAGAGAGGAAGCCAACAATGTAATGGATTATCTCAAACAACTGGAAAAGGAAGAACATTCCAACCCCAAACCCAGCAGAAGAAAAGAAATAACCAAAATTTGGGTAGAATTAAATGAAATTGAAAACAAAAGAATCATTCAGCAGAGCAATGAAACAAAATGTTGGTTTTATGGAAAGATTAATAAAATTGATAAACCTTTGGCCAACCTAACCAGAAAGAGAAAAGTAAAATCTTTAATATTGTCTATCAGAAACAATAAAGAAGAAATAACAATAGGCACCTCAGAAATTCAAAAAATCCTCAATGATTACTACAAAAAAACTTTATTCTCAGAAATATAAAATTCTGAAGGAAATGGACCAATACCTGGAAGCATGCCACCTTCCTTGACTCAGCCAGAAAGAATTAGAAATTTTGAATAGACCTATATCAATAACTGAAATGTGAAATCTCCCAAAAAAGAAAAGTCCAGGACCAGATGGCTTCACATCCAAATTTTATTAAATCTTTCAAGAGGAACTAGTACCTATATTACACAACCTTTTCCAAAGCATAGGGAAAAAAGTAATAATTTCTAACACATTCTATGAAGCAAATATCACCCTGATCCCCCAAATGGGAAAGGATCCAACAAAGAAAGAAAATCAGAAACTAATATTATTAATGAATATCAATGCAAAAATATTCAATAAGATCTTAGCAAACAGAATTTAACAACATATCAAAAAAATTATACACCATGATCAAGTTGGTTTTATTTCAGGGTTAAAGGGTTGGTTCAACATATGCAAATCGCATAAGACATCACATAAATAAAATAAAAAACAAAGACCATATGATTTTCTCAATTGATGTAGATAAAGCTTTTGATAATATCCAGCATCCTTTCATGATCAGGACACTTAAGAAAACTGTTATGGAAGGGACATTTCTTAAACTGACAGAGGCCATCTACAGCAAACCCACAGCCAATATCATATTGAATGGAATAAAATTTAGAAAACATTTCCACCCAGATCAGGAATTATGTAAGGATATCCATTGACTCTACTGCTATGTAACATAGCAATGGCCACACTGATTGAACAATCCAAGATGGCAGCCAAGTAATAACTTCCCTGCAACAGGGCATAATGAGTCAGGAAAGATAAGACTCCAGGCATCTCTGGCTGGTGGGATCTACCTATTATTATTCCTATGAGGATACAAAGAGTCATAAAGAGACTTCTGGACCCCAAGAAGAAGACAAAAACAGTGGAAAACTGGCAAGTGGTTGCGTGTGTTCAATTGACCTAATCACACCAGCAGCCGTAAATACAAGCAGCAGTGAGACTCTAAACCAGAAAAGCCTTACCTGTGAACTGTTTCAGTGTTTTTGGACTTGGCAATCAGTTGAACTGCCTTGGGGAGAGCTTGAGCAGGAGTGTGGAGAATTTTGGGCATTGTCTAGAGCCCCAGACTGAGCCACTGAGCTGGAAGGAGCTAATAGTGTTTGACTGTGGGCTGCAGGGAGCCGTTGTGAGAGAACTGCCCCAGCAAGCTCCACCCTTAGGGTAGTAGAGTAAGGATTGGGTGGGACCTAGTAACCTGAGGACTAAGCATCCTAAAGGTGGGGATTGAGCTGCATTATAGCCTTAACCCTCAGGGGCAGAGTGAGACTGCTTTTGGACACTGGAGCCTCGAGCTATTGCCCTGGGAAGAGTGCTGTGGCATCACAGCTCATAGCAACCTCAAACTCCTGGGCTTGGTGATGCCCAGACCTTGCTAAGAGCTGCTCTACGACCCCCAACCTGTGACCCATGCCCACCAGGCCTCCACATGCCCTGATCAGGAACCGTGGAAGCCGAGCAACCCTGCGTCCTCCCTCCTGTACCCTCCCTGCCTCCACACCATCCCACTCATCTGGACAGGGACTCTGGTAACCATGTACCCTCTGGAGCCCTCCCTGCCTCTGCGCAGAGCCAGTCTCCAGGCCAGAGACTGCTGAAGCCTTGAGTTCTCTGTGTCAAAGTCACTGGGCACCAGGTACTCCCAGAACTGTGCACACCACCTCCTGCTCTTTTGCTGGAACCGGGTGTATCACACTCCAGAGCTGCTTCCACAACCAGAACTCCCTGGCTGGGGCAGTCCCAGAGGAACTACACAGATCCAGCAACAAGAAAGTGATCCCTCTAGGGTATAATCTTGGAGAGACACCTCCCCAACTCCAAAGACAGCAAGAGGCAATGGTGAAAAAGAATCATGAGATGAAATCAACAGAAAAACTCAGTCAATATGAATAATCAGAATAGATCAACTCCCCAAAGGATCAATTGGGCAGACACGGCACAAGATCCCACACACAAACAAATAGCTGAGATGTCAGAAATTGAATTCACAATCTGGATAGCAAACAAGATCAAATTAGAATTCCAAGCAGTAACCCAAAAGATATCTCAAGAATTCAATGAATTCAAAGACCAAATGACCAAAGATTTTGACACATTGAGACAAGAAGTTGCAGTCCTCAGAGATCTGAGAAACACAGTAGAATCCCTCAGTAACAGAATGGAGCAAGCAGAAGAAAGGATTTCTGACATTGAGGACAAAGCTCTCGAACATCCCCAAACTCTCAAAGAGAAAGAGAAATAGAGGGCAAAAACAGATCACTCTCTCAGAGAGCTCTGGGATAATTCGAAGAAAACCAATACTCATCTTAAGGGATCCCCAAAAGCGAAGAAGTGGCTTCACTAAGCACAGAGACTCTTCTCCATTAGATTATGAAGAAGAACTTTCCAGACATTCCAAGAGATTCTGAAATTCAGATAGCAGGCAGTTTCAGAACTCCAGCACAACTCAACCCAAATCAGACATCCCCCAGACACATCATAATCTATTTCACTAAAATTAATATGAAGGAGAAAATTCTGAAAGCAGCCAGACGAAAGAAAAACAAGACTTACAAGGGCAAGAGTATTAGAATAACTGCAGATTTCCCTGCTGAAACCTTTCAAGCTAGAAGAGGATGGTCATCGACTTTTAATCTCCTAAAACAAAAAATTTTCAACCCAGGATCCTGCACCCAGCTAAACACAGTTTCATTTATGATAGAGAAATAAAATACTTTAATGACATTCACATGTTGAAGAAATTTGCCA
>CAUYPK010028849.1:0-39639 GCA_963574355.1 Loris lydekkerianus
TGACGGGAGGGCTGAAGCCCACCTCTGTTCTCTGTCTGTAACTTCCTCTGTGACGGGAGGGCTGAAGCCCACCTCTGTTCTCTGTCTGTAACTCCGTCTGTGACGGGAGGGCTGACGCCCACCTCGGTTCTCTGTCTGTAACTCCCTCTGTGACGGGAGGGCTGAAGCCCACCTCTGTTCTCTGTCTGTAACTCCGTCTGTGACGGGAGGGCTGACACCCACCTCTGTTCTCTGTCTGTAACTCCCTCTGTGACGGGAGTGCTGACGCCCACCTCTGTTCTCTGTCTGTAACTCCCTCTGTGACGGGACGGCTGACACCCACCTCTGTTCTGTCTGTAACTCCCTCTGCGACGGGACGGCTGACGCCCACCTCTGTTCTCTGTCTGTAACTCCCTCTGTGACGGGAGGGCTGATGCCCACCTCAGTTTTCTGTCTGTAACTTCCTCTGTGAAGGGACGGCTGACACCCACCTCTGTTCTGTCTGTAACTCCCTCTGCGACGGGAGGGCTGACGCCCACCTCTGTTCTCTCTCTATAACTCCCTGTGTGATGGGATGCTTAGAGTGGAGTGTGGAGGACTTGGGTAGGGGGAGAGTAGAGTCAAGATGTACGACCAATTTAAATAAAGTTTTTGTTCCCATAGGAGAAACATGAGCATAGAGTATAACTTAGTGAAGGGGAAAGCCCGTGTGAGGTATTATTAATTTTGTGGCAAGTTGATAACAATGTGAGTGAGCTAGCATACTTTACCTTCACAAATTTATTAATGTTTTGAAACATTATTTTTAATATCTAAGAATAAGGACACTTTTGGTTTTAGATAAAAATTTCTAGCAATAGCAATCATATGTATGAAAAATCTCCAAAATATATTCTATTTTTTAATTACTTGAATCATACACAAGGCTTTTTAATGTAATCCCATTCAGGATGCCCAGCCCTGAGAGTTCCCACAGCACCACAGGTGATAAGAACATTGTCCTAATTACTGCCAAGAACTCAGAGGCACCACCCTAGAGACTGGCAGGTGTGTGAAGGCAGAGGGCTCTCCTGAGATTAAGGAACCTGGCAGGAATGTGAAGCCAGCCCCGCCTGCTGCTTATCTGGGAGGGCTGGGCAGACAGTGAGCTGGACACTGTGGTATAACCTGGAACACTGACATGATGCCTGTGCTCTCCCCCTTCCTGGGACTGCCATGGGCACCTCCCCTTCCTTCTCAGGGAGGCACTGGAATTTCAGCACTGATAGCTGTAATCTTGGTGGTGAGGCTGAGTCAGAGAGGACATTCCAGAAAAACAAATGGCTGAGAAACTCGGGCTGGGTCTGTGTGTGAAGACGGAGGCTTGGACCAGGCCGGCTGACCCGGTGCCGGGGAAGCTGGGCTGTTGGATCACATCCTGAGAAAGGGGCCCGCACTCCCACGCTTGCATCTCAGATAGGAGTGGTGAAGAGAAGAACAAACTTGTCTGGTCTCTGCGTAGCACCACACTAACGTTTGTGGAGGAATGTTTCATGTCTGTGATAGCCGCAGTTAGGGGAAACTTTGCTGAAAACAGTTGTCTCTTGAAAATCAGACCTCTATTCAAAAACGCTGATAAGACAAACTCACATATTCCCCTAAGCTCATATGTATGTGCCATGTTGATCCTTTCACATGCGGCTAAAAATCATAGAACAATCTTTAATTGGCCAGAATAACCCACCTTTACTGTGTTCTCCCCATGAGTCGGGTTGAGACATCAGAGGAAGGAGTGCCAGGACAGAAGATGCTGTGGGCTCCACACTGACCAGGCAGCTGGGACACGGTTTTCAGGGTGCTCCTGAATTCTGGATTTTAAAGGAGAAGGAGTTGTGGACCTCTCAGGCCAGTACCAAGTGGGGCTGTGGCATGGTGCTCACGGATAGTGGGGTCTCTGCTTGTTTGCTGTTGCTATAGCAGAAGGTGATAGGCGGCGTAATTTATAAAGAACAGAAGCTTATTTCCTGCAGTTCTGGGGCCTGGGAAGTCCGCGTGCTGACACTGGCCTCCCGTGAGAGTCCTCATGCCGTGTCCACTCACAGCAGGAGAGCACGGGAGGAAGCCACGGCCAGGATCGGTGGCTGACCCATTCCCAGAACAACTACATTAATACATTCCTGAGGGCTTAGCTTCTCATGAGGCCTCACCATCCCACACCGTGTGCTGGGACTAAGTTTCTAACATTTGAATTGTAGGAGAGAAATTGGCAAACAGAAGCAGCCCAGCCTGGGGTGTCAGAGTGAGGCACGGAACGTGGGCCGGGGACTTCACACACAGCGTGCAGGGTTTGAAAAGGGCCTCAGAAATAAAACAAATTCTAATTTGTTGTTGCCACAAGTACCTTAATAATGAAAAATGCAGTTTTCAATGTTATACCCTCCAGGGTTGCACTTTTATCAGCCATCTTAGTAACGCTGAATCTTGTCCTCTGACGACACAGTGGCTCGTCCTGTGATCCTTCCGATGGACATTCAGTGTCCCTGGAGAGCCCACTACTTTCTAGTGAATCGGGAATTCATAGCTTCTTTTCCTGAAAATCCCTCCCAAGAGTCCCTCACCCTCCTTTGCTATTATCTTTAGGCTGAGTTTCACTGGCAGGTGGTTTGGCTCTGGAGAAGGTCCATACATCACTGGTCATCCTTCATGGTGCTTCTTTCTTAAAAATATCAGCGGGCAAATGGTGCTTATTTTTAATACACTAGCCCAATTAAGAGGTAGTATTAGCTCTTTGAAATATTTTATAATAAAGACAAAGTTAAATTCCTTATTTTTAGCATAGTGATTACATTTTTTTAATTTTTTTTTTATTTTTTAATTTTTTGCACAGTTTTTGACCAGAACTGGGTTTAAACCTGCCACCTCTGGCCTGGTGTACCAGGCCAGTGCCCTACTCTTTTGAGCCACAGGTGCCGCCCTAGTGATTACATTTTTATACTCATTTTTTTTATTATGCACCCAGTTCTTAGAGCGGCGTGGAGATAGCCCCTTGATTGCAATACCAGACATGATCTACCCACCAACAAGATGTAGAGTCTTGTGAGCTCCATCTCCCCAAGTTGGTGTAACACGCCAACAGAGCATTTCTTAGGCAACTGTTTTCTTTCTAAGTCTTCATTAAAAATCCTTGTGCTCAGGGGACGTCGAGGGTGAAACTTTGGTTCAATTGGTTGCCCAGATAAAGAGAGGATGTTTAGAGATATCTTGGTCTATATTGCAATATACTTTATATTTTTCTCTATATTAAATGTGTTTATAATATTTTTTTCTAAAATATGCAAAACAGATGTAATATGTATTTGCCTACTTTATCAAAGAAAATGATTTTATTTAAGTGAGAAAAAGAATATGAGAATTTAAATTATTAAGAGAGGAAAGCACACTTTATAGATTGTGGACTTTTGAATTAATTTTACAACAATTGTGATAATAACTTCCATAATATAGTAAACATTTATTCTCTGCCAAGTATGCTTAGGGCCTGTGTTCATATTGCCAAGGGATTTATGATTTTTATGGCATTTAATTCTTTTTAAATTTCACACCTCCTGGGTAAAGGGATCAACTACAAGTTGGATTTTACCTAACAAACACAAACAAGGTAACCTGATCATTTGTGCCCTGGTATTAATCAGAAATTAATAAAAAGAAAAATGTGGTGAGTGCATATGAACTTTATGGCCACCCTGTGTCTGTGTGTGTGTGTGTGTATATATATATATATATATACTCGACCCAGGCCGAGTGTATATGCCATGGTATGCTATTCAACCATAAAAATTAGAGTCTTTACAGGTGTGCTCTGGTGACTGTGGATGGTGTAGCTTTATTATTCTTATTTTACATGTGAGGACACGGGGTCAGAGAGAAGACTGAGTGAGATCAGAGTTGCCCTTTGAAGCAGGACCTGCTCAGCTCCAGAGCCCACCCCTTTGCCCTCTGGGTTGGCTGCTTCAGAACAAATTACTAGATAGAACAAATTCAGAACAAATTAAAAGACATGAAGCAATATATATGAATAATTAAGTGTATGTGCTTTTTGGCAAAGATGAGTTTAGAATCTTACCAGTGGCTGGAGTATCTTATTGTTAAAGAAATAGATTGATTTCCCCTTTGCAACTGGGAAGGTGGGAAAGAAATAGACTTTTCTTTCTGTCCCACACTCAGATTTTTTCTCTTTGTAGTTCTAAGAAGTGTAATTTCTTGTTTCTCTGAGCTGGGAAAGGGAATGGTGGTTGGTAGGTTGATAGTGAGGTGACAGCAGATTGACCCTGGAATGTGGGGGCTGCCACCTTCAGGGCCCCTCCTCTGCTTGACAGTAGCCAGAGCCCCGTGGTCAACTCCAGCACTCGTGACTCCGGCACACATGAATGCCCGCACACGTGACTCTGGCACACGTGAACACCCGCACACGTGGAGTGGAGGCCACGTCTTGGTCCCCTCCCCAGCTGGGCCTCCTTCAGGAGCAGAGGGAAAGGCCCCATATTCTGTTCAATTTCATTTTCTGCAGGAGTCTTACTTTGAAGCGGATGTTTGCATATTTCTGAAAAGTTGAGTGTAATCACAATAGTGACTGGTGTCTGAAATGTGTAGTGATGCCTCATGTGTGCTTGTTCCTTGGCATCTTGATAAAATTGCAAGGAACTTAATATCTGTGTTAAGATGTTTAAATTAATTCAAGATATGGAATCAAGGAATGCTCTGAAAATCGATTTTATGTGAACCTTTTATAAGGTGAATAACTTCTAATTTTTTCATAGCTCATTCTTCACTGAACAAGATTTCTTAAAACAAGGTGCTTCCATATTCGGTTTCCAGACAACATATTGGCCGATACGTACATCACATAAAGCTAATGGTGACGTTCATTGTCCTTCGTTCCTGTTTTGCTCATCTGCAAAGAAGTGAGGTACACATGTCACAACAGCTGTTCCGAGGAGTTGGAGTCTGGGTAAGTGTTAGTCCTTATTAGTATCTGAGTTTGGAAAGCTCTGAGCTCCTGGGCTTGCATCTCAAATGCTGTTGATTTCTGTCACTTTGTATCTAAAGTATGAGGGATGACTTGGTTAAAATTAAAGCATTGAACCAGGAGATTGTTCAAGGTTTGTTCCAGATTCTATATATAGCATCTATTATTAATTAAAAAAACCCTAAAACTCTGCAAAAAAAAAAAAAAAAAAAAAAAAAAACTCTTATAAAACAAGATGTAATTCAATTAAATGGTTTAATTTAGGAACTAGTAGAAACCAGTTTCTTGGCTAAATCTCGTGTTTGTTTCCTGACTGGCTTACGCTCTCTCAGGGACGTGATGCTGTGCATTCTACCCGGGGGCGCCTGTTCTGCTTTTTGTCAGTGATATTTTTCCTGAGAACTTTAATTCTTTTCAAATTCATCATCTTTCCTTTCTCCTTCTTACTTTCTTTTTTTTTTTTTTAACCAAGAGGGCTGACTTTAAAAATGAGTTCAGAATCTCAGCGATTTCCGAGTTGGGATGAATCCTGCGGCCTCCCTGGCCTCTCACGCCCCATCTCTCCCCGTGATGTGTTTGCCCCTCTAATACTCTTTAACCTGGGCCTTACCTTATCTCTCTTGTGCTTCTCTTATCTTTATCCCGTTAGCCTGAACTGATGTCATTTGTTTTCCTTGTGGTGCCTCCTCTTCTGTAGAGACTGAGCCCTCGCTGCGAGCGTTTCTCCATCCTCACATCAGTCTTGCTCAGCCCCATCTCAGCCTAACACACTGCCCTTGCACCCCCAGCCATGGCAGGTAGCTTATCACCCTGCTTTTATTTCTTTTAAGCTTTAAATAAACCTTTGTTACTGTTAAAAAAAAAAAAAAAAAGTTTATAGACAAGCCCAGGCTTCGCTCGTGTTCTAGATTTTCATCCCTCTTTGCAGAGGAGCATACGACACCTACCAACTCTAATGCCTGAAAATTTGTTTTAGATGCTGTTTCCTGTTTCCTGATAAGGACTTAATGCTGGTATCCAGTTTGGGCTGAGTGGTTGATCTCAGCTTTGAGCAAATATTCACTCCACTGGTTTGGCCTGTGCAGCAGTGAGTGTGGCTGTGCAGAACTTCTGGTCTACCTTGCGATGTGATCTTGGGTAGGTCACTGTGTCTCTCTGTGGCCCTCAGGAAAATAAAATTAGATATACCATTATTTTGCTAATATAAACATTTAAACAGTGACATTCTAAAAGAAATTCTGAATTTTCTTTTTCTTCTCTTTCTCTCTTCTTTTTTTCTTCTGTCCCCCATTGACAATACAGATCAGGCGTAGGAGCTGGGGCCAGGCACAGAGCTGAGGCAAGGCACGGAGGTCAGGCCAGGCATGGAGGTCAGGCCAGGCATGGAGCCGAGGCCAGGCACGGAGCCGAGGCCAGGCGTGGAGGTGAGACCAGGCACGGAGCTGAGGCCTGGCACGGAGCCGGGGCCAGGCATGGCGAGGTTCACTGCGCCTCCTCTTTCATAGTCAGGATCAGAACAGATCATGCAAAGCACCAGGAGGCCTGAGTCTCTCCTGAGATCTCAAGGATAATCTCAAGTTTCTTTGCTTTGGGTTAAAGATGGTTTCAAGTCATGTGGGGTGTAGACCTTGAACCAGGAACACAGGCTCTATAAATTTATTTGTATTTATCTTACATGAACAACATTGGCAAATATAGCTTATTATAGTTGACATATTCAGTTCAGTTGCAAATTTTTTCCACATTTCAGATACCAGCCACAGTCCATGGCTGAAATAGAGGGTAGATATTGGAATCTTGGCTGGAACTGCCGGGCTAGATGGCCCCAGAGGCCTCTGCTGGCTCTTTCCTTACGTAAGTGTGTGGCGCACTGGGCAGGCTGGGGTCTGTCCACAGAGGAAGCTGACAGCTCTTGGGACCTTGACTCCGCAGTTGACTGGCAGATGGAAGGCAGGGGGTTTTGGTCCAAGAAAGGATCGGTTGTCAACCCTTCCTCTCACAACAGGCCTGGCCTCACTTCGGCCAGCATAGTCCTGGGAATTTATTTAGTGGATGGAATTAAACGTGAAGCAAATGTTTCCCAGAGGGCATTTTGACCCTGCCTTTTCTTTCCGTTTTCAAGCTACCAGGAAAATAGCCCCAGGAGAAAGTTTTCTCACCATAGGTACTGTCGGCTAGGTGACAAGAATTTAATAAGGTACAAGGTGACCACAGAGTCTGGCAGGAATCACATGCCTAGAGTCAAGTGCCACGTAGTATCTCAGGAGATCAGAAAATTATTGGGGAAAAACTTTGACCTTGGAGAACAAGGCGTCCTACATCTGACAGAACAGCGGGACTTGCAGTCAGAGAAGGCAGAGCACACATGTCATATTTCCTATTCCTTAGTTATTGAGAAACTGATCAGGTAACTGACACTGGTCTGTAACAATGAACTAGAGACCCACTCACAATATATATTTGCAACATAAACTCAGATTATAAGGGACAATTATGCAGTATAAGGAGTTGTTATATTAACATGAAAATGACAATGTTCAATAACATAATTACCAAACTTCTTCCTAAAAACTAAAAGCAATATTATAGTGAATAGGAACAAAGGTTAAGGTAAAAAGGATGCTATTTATCTAAATACCTGTGGTCCTAACCCAAAGGCTAACCGTGAGGAAGGCCCTGAGGAGAGAAAGTCTGCCGGGACAAGGGTCCAGCTGTGACCCTGGACAGGCTGCCGGTAATCCCCAGCCTCAGTTTCCCCATATGGCAAAATGGGAAAATATTAGCAATAATTCTACTGCATAGAATTGTTAGATTAAATGATAAATACATAGAAAACAGAACAGTTGTTGGCACAGAGCAGCTGTGACTGAATATATCTTTGAACAATCAGAATAACTTAGAAGACCCTCTGATAAAGTAAAAGGTTCTTAGGAAATAATTAACGAACAACCATCTTTGTTTCTGTGGACAGCACCAGCCTCTTCCAGGCAATCTCCTAGTCATTGAAAATGTTGAGCACAATTTGTTAGTCTGACCTCTACACTTGACTCACTATGTAAATAGATTCCAATATGGAACCAAATTTATTTGGAATCATTCAGCTTTTTTCTGCAGTAAGGCATTTATGGAGTGCCAGCCCATAACAGTGGGAGTAAAGCTGGAGTCAGATGATGCTGAGCCAGAAATAAACAGGCTAAGAAGATGCACAGGTCCCAGAGTTTACTTGTACAGACCCAGCTGCTCTGCCATCGTTTTGTAGGCTGGGACTATGTTTTCATTTGAGGGACTCTTTATATTGTCATAATCATCTTATTGATGCAAATGAGGTTACTGGTCATTATGGTTTATTGCCTAGAATTAGGATTTGCCTTTTGTGTTTTGATTGCAGTTTTGCCCCCCTCAGACAGTACGCGTCTAATCATGGTAAACTTTTCTATTTAAAGTTTCTATCTGATAGACAGGTACAACAAATTTATTCATACATTTATTCATTTGGTAGTTGAGCACCCACTCTGTGCCAGCCATGTAGGAACATGGTAACAGCTGTGGTTAAGCCGGACTTTCCTGCCCTGTTTGGGTCTTACAGGTAGAAAGGGAGGGCGGCAGCGGCATGAAAACTGCAGAAGCAATCAGATAATTCTAGTGCATATCAGTGTGTGCACTGGCAGAATTGTGGGGGTGTGAGGTTCACACTCAGGATGTGGGGAAGCTTCGTGGAAGAAGTGACATTCCGATGAGCCCTGGAGCAGGAGGAGGAGGTAGTGGGATAGAGAGTGCCAGGCAGGGGTCGGAGGGAGAGAAGAAAGTGTTTCAGTGAAGGAAACAGCCCACATGAAAGAACTGACGTGAGACGTGGCCCTTGGTGAGCCGTGGGGAGAATGGCTCGAGGTGACCCCGTGAGGGCCAGGCTAAGAATTTTGGATGGTTGCTGAAGCAGTGAAAGCTCTGATATGTTCAGAGAGGAGCTGGTCTCGGGATCACAGAGACCGCCTGGCTGTGGAAGGGATGAGACCATGAAAGAGATGAGTCGGTAGGGAAGAGAAGAGACTGTACCAGGCGTCCTCAAACTGTTTAAACAGGGGGTCAGTTCACTGTCCCTCTGACTGTTGGAGGGCCGGACTATAGTTTAAAAAAAAAAAAAAAAAAAACTATGAACAAATTCCTATGCACACTGCACATATCTTATTTTGAAGTGAAAAAACAAAACGGGAACAAATACAATCACACCCCCTCATGTGGCCCGTGGGCTGCAGTTTGACCAACCTTAAGCCCGTGTGTAGACCAACAACGAGGCTTAAGGCTTTGAATGTGGAGTAAGGGGGGAGGGGGCTCCAGTGCAGCCCAAGTTCTTCTGAGCCTGCGGGTCAGTGCTCCCATTCCCTGAGCCGGGCAGTGGCAGTGCAGAAGGTCTGAGGGCTGGCCCAGCGAGTCATGCAGGTGAAACACTCACGGTGACCTGTAGGCTGGCCACCGGATGTGGGTCTAGATGTCCAGAGGCTGAGGAGCCGTTAGGACAGTATCTGAAACATGCCCTGATTTTATTCCCTAGAAGCTGTACCAGAATGGTGGCTTGAGAAAATTGACAAGGCTTGACAATTGAAGTTAATCATGACTTCATTATTTGTAAAAAGATTCAGGATTGGACATAACTTTTAACAAATAAAAGAAACTAAATTCTCCTTAAAAGTGCTTCTTTGCAAAGTCTGGGGTAAATACCTACGTTTCTTACCTCTTTTGTGTCATATCATAATTTTAACCAATTTATTTTGCAGGTAAGTCTAAACCTTAGAAGTGTAGTCCTTGCGTGAGTTAAACTGCACTTTAACATCTTCATTCTGCTACCTTTCTTTCAGCTGGTGCTTCTTAGGTGGTTATACCTCCTAGATACGAGGGCCAGATTATTGCTTCTACTTACTTACTGGGGTTTCGAACTCAAACATAGGGCCAGGCATGACCCTAAATGATTTAGGGAGTCGTGGGGACTGACAGGTAATCACGTGCCCATTTAAAGTTGTCTGTGCTTTTGAGAGCTTATCCTCAACAGCTTGCCCAGACCAGTGTCAGAAAGTGTTTCTTTTATGTTTTCACCTAGCAGCTTCTTAGCATTGGATCTCACGTTTCAGTCTTCCGTCCGTTCTGAGTTGATTTTTGTACATAGTGGGGCAGGGCCTGGCTTCACCGTTCTGCATGACCTTATCCAGATTCACAGCGCTGCTTGAAGAGCCTGCCCTTCCCCCCATGTGTGTTTTTGGCGTCTCTGTTGAAGATCAATCAGCTGCAGATGTATGGATTTGTTCCTGGGCTCTGTATTTTGTTCTTTTGGTCAATGTGTCTGTTTTTATCCAGGATTATGCTGTTTTGATTACTGTAGCCTTGTACTGTATTATAGTATATTTTGAAATCAGAGTGATGCCTTTGTTATTTTTGCTCCAGATTACTGTTGTTATTTGGGGTCTTTTGTGATTTCTAAATTTGGGGATTATTTTTTCTGTTTCTATGAAGAATGTCATTGGCATTTGGATAGGGATTGCAATGAACCTTTGGATCACCTCTGACAGTGTGGGCATCCTAAGATTATTAATTCTTCCCATCTGTGAACATGAGATATCTTTACATTTATTTGTGTATTCTTCTATTTGTTTTGTCAGTATTTTATAATTTTCAGTAAACTCCTTGTACAGAACAAAATCCCACCACCACCAACAAAAAAACAATGACCAGAGTGAAAAGACAATCTATAGAATGGGAAAAATATTTGCAAACTGTACATCTAACAAAGGGTTAATATCCAGAGCACTAGTTATATAAGGAACCCAACTCCATAGCAATAACCAAACAATCTGATTAGAAATGGGCAAATGACTTGAATAGATACTTCTCAAGAATGCATGCACATGGGGGCGGTGCCTATGGCTCAAAGGAGTAGGGCACCAGCCCCATATGCCAGAGGTGGCAGGTTCAAACCCAGCCCCAGCCAAAAACTGCAAAAAAAAAAAAAAAAAAAGAAAAAGATTGCATGCACATGGCCAGCAGGTGTCTGAGAAAGTACTCAACATCCCTGATCATCAGGGAGATAGAAATGAAGGCACAGTGAGCTGTCGTCCTGTGCCTGTTAGGGTGGCTGTTATCAAAAAGACAAGAGACGTGGAGAAAGGGCATCTCTACAAAACGTTGGTGGGAATGTGGATTCGCACAGCCACTGTGGAAAGTGGTATAGAGGTTCCCCCAAAATTAGAAGTAAAATTACCAAATGATCCAGCAATCTCACTGTGGGGTACATCTCCAAAGGAAAGGGAATCAGTATCTCAGAGCTGTCTGCACGCCCACAATCACGGCCGCAACTGCTCACAACAGCCAAGACGGGGAATCAACCTAGTGCCATTAACAGTGAATGAAGCAAGAAGTACCCATTTTCTTTATACGCATATAAAGAAAATATGGTATATATACACACTGGGAGTGTGGTGCATAGACGTATATACGTGTATAGTGGAATCCTGTCGTCTGCAACACCGCAAAAGACATTATATCAAGTAGAATAAGCCAGACACAGGAAGGCAGAGGCAGCTCTCAGTCACGTGTAGAATCCACGAAGTTGATTTCATAGGAGTGGAGAGAAACACGTGGTCACGAGAGGACAGCGGGAGGGAGAGGCGGGTCAGTGGATAAAAGGACTGTCCTAGCAGGACGGGTCAAGGTCTGGTGTTCCACTGCACGGTGGGAGACCGTAGTTAACAAAAACGTGTGTTTCAAAATAGCTAGAAGAGGGGATTTTGAATGTTCTTCCCACAAAGAAATAATGTTTGAGGTGCTAATTACCTGGATTTGTTCATTACCGATGTACACATGTATCAAAACGTGATCTTGTACCCACAAATGTTCACAATCATGTATCAGTTAAACAAGGACAAATATTCATGACCTCACATAAGTGGACTCTAAAAAAAGTTGAACTCAGACCAGTGGAATGTGGCACGGTGGTTACTGAGGCAGGAGAGGGGTGCATAGGGAAAGGGTGGTGTCCAACACAGGGTCCAAACTTTAGTTACGTGCGAGGAACAAGCTTTAGTGATCTGTTGCTCACAGGTAGTGATTATAATAAAAAATAATGCATTGTATACTTCAAAATTTCCAAAGATAGATTTTTGATGTCTTTACCACAAAGAAATGATAAGCATATGGGGTGACAGATTTGCTGACTAACTTGACTGAATCATTTCACAATGTAAACATATATCAGAACATCAATTCCGCCTTACGAATATGTAATACATACAATTATTAGTGTCAGCAGACTCGCACATCAGCTGTTAGCTGGTGTCATGATGAAATGTGGGCCCCCCACGTTGCCAGATCCCTCAGAGAAGCCAGATACTTGTATTTTTGCACAATCTGATTTTTTAAAATTTGCAGCTAAATACGTATTTTTAAAAACCCTACAGCTCCACCCTCCAAAGAGTCTGCTGGAGTGATACGGCTTTGGCTGTGAGTCCCCCAGCCTGCCTTGGGGTTTTCTTACAGCATCTGAGCTAACACTCTAACCAGAGGTCACTGAGAAACACCTGCTAATTAGCGACGTGGTCACTTCACACCCTGCCGGTGTGCGCACTGCTCAGTGCTTGGCCTCTTAACACATTTGGGGATCTTGATCATCATGCAGGACAACTTGTCACACTCCTCCATAATCAGGAGCTTTCCCCATGGGACGCGCCTGGGTGGCCGAGAAGCCTGACTGCCTTACATCTCGGGTACGTCATAGAGCATGAGGCCCGTCCCAGAGCAGGGCCTGCTGCCACTCAGCTCTGCCCAACAGGACAGTCTCTGCCATGGCTCCTGCAGACTTGGCCAAAAGCCCAAGAAACCAATTGTGTTCTTTTTCATAATATTTTCGAACCAAAAAAAGTTGCCTGTCCCACCTCCCCTACAGGCCAGTTTGGGGGAGTTGCTGGTCTCCTCTTTGCTGCTGTCCTCCCTGCTCTTCCCAGGCCAGAAAGCAGGATAAACCCACTACTCACCGTCCCAGCACCCAGCTGCTGCTCCGGGTCAGGAGCCCACACACTGATGTGAGGGCTGGGGTTGGGCTGGCACCCGCTCCTGTGACAGGTCACACGCTGTCCACCGGCTGTGACCACTCGATGGCATTTCTAGAGGTCCTTTAGGGCAGTGACAAGAGCGAGGTTTTGAACAACATCAAGCCACCGCCTCCTCTTCTGAAGGTGGTGTCTTCAGAACTCACTGATGAGAGCAGACAACAGATGCCTGCATTCACGTCCAACACTCGTAAAACCCAACGCTGAGGAAAGAGGACTTTTTGGACACGCTCACAACTTAGTCCCTCTGTGAAGACACAGTTGACGTCACCAATTTTCCTTTCGGGTCTCCCTCGAGATGACAGTTGAACATGCGAGTCCAGCCAGAGGCTCATCTTCCCCGTGTGCTGGGCACAGCAGGGCTGGCACTGTGGTGTCTGATTCTTACGGTCTCCCAGTGGAGCAGAGTCCTTTGGACAAGCGTTAGAATCATCTGTCCACTCATCGCATAATGTTCCCAGCAACAATGATTTATTTTTGAGAAGGGAAGCAATGATTTTCCTATTAAACAAGAAACTCGGCACAGAATCAAAAGCTCTGGGTTGGAAATCGGGCCTGTTTCTCATTGTCTGTGTGTACCTGGGCTCCTCGTCCTCTTCCGTGAGTCTGTTTTCTCACTAATGTGGTTAGGATAACAGCTTCTGACAGGTTTGTTGTGAGAATTAAATGAGATAACACTTGAGGACGTGCCAGCACAGGGCTTGGGGACAGATGTTTAGCAGACTCGTGCCCACGTATCTGCTTGTCACACGCCAGACAAACAGCGTTGCTGACTACACGGTCCTGTCTGATCCTGACGAGCAGCTCCAGCTATGAAAGGTCAGAGCTGGTCACTTACCACATTTTAATCCCTCTGCGTTTTAGTAGATTTCCCTTGGTGCAGTGAGGGAAGGACTCAGGAAGAGCTGAGCTCCCTCTCGGGACCCCGAGTTCCTGCCCCCAGTTGCCCCAAGTCTTTCCTTAACTTCTCAGTTTCAAAGCGACCTGCACAGTTCACACTGGCTTCTCTATTCCTTGGGCATAGTGCTTGTCAAGGGTGCATTTTTATTTCAGGGAAGTCACCCTCCTGCTCCAGCTCACTTAGGAATGGTTTGCCCTGGGTCACGGGCAGTTCTCTTGGAATGATTTTTGGGAGTGCTGGTGCTACACTCTTCAAGGCTGCACTCCCGCATTTCAGTTTCAGTTTCCTGATAGGAGATGTTTCTTTGATATTTTAGGGGGTTGCCCTAAGCCTGTCCTTATCACTGAGTGTTCACTTTGACCCCTTGTTTCAGTTACGTTTAATTGAATTTTAGATGTGTGGAATTCTTACACTCATGTTTCTGCCAGTGTTCTTGGACTCAGTTTGGTTACTTGAGGCTTTGTGTTTTGTCCTCTGGTTCACTGAAGTCCGTGGTGCTCTTACTTTCTCCTCTGACCCCACAGAGTGGAGACGTGGACAGGAATGCCCTTCACCTCACTCTAGGTGGTGACAGCACAGACACACGCTGCTGCTGCTGCTGCTGGTCAGCCCTCGGCAGGAGTCTTTTTGCTGGTGTTGAGTCAGAAATCAGATTTCAAGGTGGTAATAGTGTTGAAGTTGGTGAGCTGCAGAGCTGTTGGTGGGGTTTTCTTTGTTTTGTTTTTTAATCTTCAATAATCTCTTAGTCAACGTCTTTTACTTTTAGTTTTGCTATTTTTTAAACTTCTTGGTGCCATTTACCCATGGCACCCTTGTTCTACATAATAACATCTTGGCTGTAGAGAGAGATCTGAAAAATGAATACAAAACAGTGACTATTTTTAAAGTCAGATTTTTTTCAGAAGTGGAGAAGAGAAAGAAAAGCTTTTTGGTTTTATTTTATGATGCCTCCCCACCCTGGGGCTCTCGCAGGCCTGGTGACATGTCCTAGGCACATCACGTTTGGGCTGTGCACCTCCACCACTGCCACCATCTCGATTTCTGCATTAGCCAGAGGAATGGATTTCATTACCTTTACTTTCAGAACACAGCAACTTTAGTATGCTTTTTTTTTTTTTTTCCTAACCATTTGGCTGTTAGAAACTAACCTTTTGGGAACCACAGAAGTATAGTAACATTTGTTGAAGCCCAATTATGTGCAAGGCATTATCCTATGGAGAATATAAAGATGGGCAACTTATAGTCTTGTTGGGCAGAAGTAAAATATGCAAAATAAAATTCCACCCAAAGTAAGTATTGACATGTGCGGTCTCAACTAGATGAAGTTTGCTGTGGGAGGGCCAGGCTGCCCCTTCCTGGAGAATTCTTACACGCTTCTGGGAGGAAAGAGATCTGAGGTGGGTAAGAGTTTGGTAGATAAGTAAATAGCCTAAGAATTTTCTAGGTAGAAATGAATAACTGAGTAACAAAATAATTTTTGAATAGCTAAATAAATGAACTTAAATGCTAGAAGAGAATTTAGTGTTCCTGCTACAATTTAAATTTTAAAATTTCTAAGGAATTTATACCCACCCATGATGAAAAGAATGTGCACTACAAAAAACACACAAATACAAACAAATGCAAAATGATGGAATCCAGATGACCAATCCAGGCCTCAACCGCATGTGGTCTGTGGACAAGAAAAGAGTTTAAAATGAATGCAGAAAAACTTTCTGAATTTCAGCCAAATTCCCCTGAAAATGCTTGCTATCTCTATGCTGTTGTGGGATGGAAGGGTGATTTGATTCTGGGCATTTTATCACAAATTAATTTAGTTCATATTCATGATCGAACTGGGTAGAAGTTCACAAACCCCGAGGGACATGCACCTGGTGAGGGATGAGCCCTGTCGTTCCTGATGACTTTCCTTTGTGCTGAGAATATATCTCTTCCCAGGTCACTAAGCACCAGTCCCATGGGGAAAAGACTGCTGCCCCATGCACAGGAATTATCATTGCGAGGGCCACCTCACCTCAGAATTACCACTGCCCTCCCCGAAGACTGCGGGCTCCATGCCCAGCAAGCGCTTTGCACGTCACATCTGCTATGAAGACGCTCCAGTTCCCAGTTCACACATTAAGAACAAAGGAAGAGAAAGATTAGGAAGTCCGCCCAGGGTCTTTACAGATTTAAACTCAGATTCAAACCTACAAAGCCTGTGTTCTTTTCGTCGGAGGAATTCTAAGTAGTAGGTTATTTGAGAGAGCTGTTTTACACTTGCTCATGGATAGTCTTAACTGTTAAGCAAACAAATACATAAAAAGCACAACAATTCAATTTTGTTTATATGGTGTTTCCTGAAATTCTTTCATCAAGGAGCCTCTTTCCACAAGTTAGGTGTGGGGCGTGAGCTGCCTGATTAACAAAAACATACTTGAGAGATGTCATAAGCCAAGATGTGAAATCAGGGAGCAGGGCGTGAGTTCATGAACCTTCTCTACTGGTGTTCACAGTCATGCTAGGAGAAAAATATCCACACCTACCTTCAGAGCCTTATCACATTTTCTAGAAAGGCTATGAAAGAGGTTAGGTTTTGTATGCAAACATTTTAGTTTGAGGAAGTTTATTTTCTAATCCCTCCATTAACTATTGAAGAATTTCTAAATGAAGAAAGAGGGAAAGAGAGGAGGCGGCAGCGGACGCAGAGTCATGACGGTTCACGTGATCTGAGGGTGTCTGCAGTTCACGTGATCTGAGGGTGTCGTCTGCAGTTCCCTGGTTTTGTCAGCACGTATTTCCCATTCGGGTCTTTTCCTTCCTACATATAGTGTCTCAGTGGTGAAGAAGGAAATTGGAAAGAGAACACTGACTTTCCCTTACGTTTCGCAACATAGTCCTTGTCTCCTGGAGAGTGATACCGTGTCCGGCTTTACCACACACTGTAGATAGTGACCTTGGAAAATGTATTAAACCGTAGTATCACATATTAAATGTAATCACCAGACTGCTAAATCCACATTCTCTGCTGGACACGTCAACAATAATGTGGGGGACAAAGTGCTGAGTCCCAGCGCTTTTTTTTTTTTTTTTTTTTGGCCGAGGCCGGGTTTTAACCCACCACCTCCAGAATATGGGGCCAGCACCCTACTCCTTTTAGCCACAGGTGCTGCCCCAAGTCCCAGAGCTTTTATTTGGTGTTGAGATGTAAAGCTTCTCCACAACTACTTTTTCTCTTGTTCTCTTTGAGATATGCATGGTCACCTACAGCTGTGATGTAATGCTGTGTTCCTTTCCATTTTAAATATTAAAGTCTTTGTGCCATGAACGTTTGCAAATGCTGTTTCTAAAATGCCGGCCACACATGCAATGCATTTGGGGCTAGGAACCAACAGTGCATGGACCACTCCCCCTTCTCAGGAAGGCACCTCATGTGGGGATGACCCCCAGCCCGTGCCTGTCAGCACTTGCCCGGCTGCTGTGGAAGTCACTCTGTGCCTGAAGATGGTGGTGAAACGGCGCCAAAATACGTCCCACGTAAACGGAATTGCCGCTCTCTTAGGTTTATCAAAATTGTACTCACATCCAAAGGTAGAGTCAGTTGCTTAAATATATTTTTCTAACAAGATTGGGAATGACGAATGTGCTTTCAGGTCAGCAGTGAATTGTTTGATGCTCATCTACACACTTGGCAGGTGTCCCAGCTCTTTGGCCAAGGCTAAGGAACTGTGGGTTATAAGTGAAGTGTGTCTTAGATGAGAAAACTAAACCACTGAAAGGTATTTCCACGGACTTGAAAACATCTTTGAGGGGATCACTCAGAAATATAGCTCATTTGGACCAGATCGTTTTCATTTTTGGTTTCCTTTTTTCCAAGTCATGGAATAAATTCTTTGATGGAACATACCAGGTTTGCACAGGCTAATGAAAAAGCCACATATACTTAAAAAAAAATTGGGGGCAAAAGTCCTGGTTACGTTGTTCAAAGAAGACAAGAGCCTTGCAATTAGGTTCATTAATTTAGGTTAGGGTCTGGTTTGCTTTATTCCACGGCTCCCAGAGGAAGATCGATCTCTATACTTGCCTAGTAAAAATATCAGCCTATAATGAAAACATCCCTCTTTGATGTATTTCTTTGTAGCGTCTGCTCTCGAGGACTTTGGCCACTCTGCTCTATCTCTCACTACTAGTGCTTTTATCCAACCCCCGAAGTCACCCACTAGCGCAGACACTCTGAAGTCCCACTGGGCTCCCGTCAGTCCAGGAGAGAGGCTGACATGACATATTAGTCTTAAATCTAAAACACATGTCTGGAGAATGCCTAGTTTCCTGGCAATAATTAAGAATGCTACTTGGCAGATTGGCAGCCACATAAAACAATCGTTAGTAAACCCTGTATTTATTATTTTCCCATTTTATGGAAATGAAACCCACATTACAAATACATGAAGGGAACTGGACCCAGGATGATGTACAGGTAGAACCAATTATGATGAAGATGAAAAGAACACGGATCGTTTTTCTCAATTCATTTTTCTTATCCCTGAAAAGCCCCCTCCCCCTGCCAAAGGGAGCCACATCAAACATTTTCAAGTTTTTTCCTATTAAGTTTTAAAACCATCTTGGATAAACTTCTCCCTATGTCTTCATCTGACAGTGGTGCCCCACTGAAGCGTTCTTGTGTATGACTAATTAAGATACGATCCTCCGGTAATGGGAGACTTCTCCTTTATTATTGTTACTGTTGTGAAAAATTCCAGATCCTTACAAAGCCACTTCAAATGTTTTGTGCATATACCATACAGACACACACACACTCTCGGATGCTCTGCACTGAGACTGCACAAGTAAAGGGCATTTCCTAAGATATTAAAGTAATTCTGAGCCACATGGACAGCGCCGTCTGCACCAAGCCTCCCGTGTGGGACTGTCACTTCCCTCGGAGCCCCTGGAGCCTCTCTGTGGGACAGCAACTAGAGGGGTGGAGGGCTGGGGCCCTGCTCTACTATCCTTTCTGGATGGGGCCAGGGCTGTGCTGCGCCCTTTCCCCAGGACTGGCTCCCTGAACGTGCCATGTTCCCACATGAAGTGAGGACGCCTGTGATGCAGCAGTGATCAGAAGGCCACACACCAGCCAGCATCACGTGGGCCAAACCAACGGCATTATTCTGGTCAATGTGCTACAAAGTACCTGGATGTTTTCCTCCTAAAGAAATGAAATGCACTGTTTATAGACTGTGTCAGAGAAGGGTAGGGAGATTCTGCTCTAAAACTGTCGGAAAGAATGACTTTGGACGTGAACAGTGAGTGGAGCAGAGCTCGGCTAGGCGCTGTGCAGCTCGGGCACTGCTTACACCCGCAGATGGGAGGAAGCAAAGTCCCCTTCCTCCACTTGCCGGGTTCCATGTGAAATAAACCAGGCCATCTAAGGAATAACATTTACTTTGTTTTTTAGTTTGCTGACTCTATGAAAAATAAAATCTCTTTTTGTACAAAGTTCAAATTCCAAATAAAGCCCAGGAATGGGAGATTCAGAAAACTCTCCAGAGGAAATGTTTTAAAACTAGAGGCATCTTAGAAATATACTGTGTTAGAAAGGCTAAACATGACAGGGGTTGTTTTCTTTTTAGGTCTAACTTTTGTATTTTTCTTGTCAATATTTTCAATGTACATTTTAATGGCAGTCTATCATTTTTAAAGGAGAACATAGGCCTGTGTGTTCCTCTTTCATCCTGCTGACACTCTGGTTCCCTTGGGGAGTCACCCTGACACACAGAGGCCCTCTTCCAATGGCAGACACCCCCGCCCTTAATAAGTAGACAGCACAGTCTCACACCCACATGTGCCCACGGTTGACACTGAAGTGCTTTGCTGTTCAGTGGAGGTTTCTAACCAGCACTTGGTGAGTTCTAACGATTTAGAAGCACTAGGGACCTTCAGTGACACCTGCATGGTTGTAATTGTCACCACAAGGGATAGTGGTGGCAAACTCGTGGTGAGGCACAGAAGTTCTGAAGGTAAAAACAGCAATACACAAATGAAACCCCTTGGATTCAATTATGACTTTGCCCTTCCTAACCCTGTGACCACGTGCAAATCTTTCTAGCCCGTGTCTCAGTCTCCTTAGCTGTCACTGGGGTACAGGCCGAGGAGACCGACACATGTGTATGGCAGGTGAGCGATGACCTGCATTGTTAGCAGCAATACTGGCAGTTGTTATAAGCCATACAACAGACCTTAGTTACGGAAGCCAGTTTCTAATCAGTGTGGTAATCTCCAGAATGAACCTCTAGAGTATTTTATCATGTGAATGGATTACGCACTTTGATGTTCTCATTTTAATCACCTACTCTATACCCTGTTGGGCAGGTGAGGATTCCATCGCCAGGTTATGGGGACAACAAAACACCTAACGTAGGATGGAGGCCGTGACAGCTGGCGGTCAGTCACCTGCTCACTTCCCAGGTAGAAAGGCACCTGCTCTACGCAGGCCTCGGTGGGGCTGCACGGTCAGTCACCTGCTCACTTCCCAGGTAGAAAGGCACCTGCTCCACGCAGGCCTTGGCCGGGCTGCACGGTCAGTCACCTGCTCACTTCCCAGGGAGGAAGTCACCTGCTCCACGCAGGCCTCAGCGGGGGCTGTACCCGACACACAGTCAGCGCCTGGGGTGTGGGAAGTGCCAGTGTAGTGTCCAGGAGTGAGGTGCCCGCTGGTTTCTGCAGGAGAATTTGATTGACTTCTTTGAATAACTTCTTAGCCTGGCAGGGAATTGAAATACACTGTTCAGGAATGAGCAGGAACTGTGTCTGATCTCCGGGATAAGGAGGGTGGTTGGTGTGGGAACAGTGCAGAGAGGACTCAGGTCAGATGAGGCCCTCCTGATTATAGCAGATGTCAAGGCAATTATCACAATAATATTGGGCTTTACTTTAATGAAATTACATCTCTTCTCCGTAATGCTTTAATTCTTAAAAACATTTAACAAAAAGACTTAATGATACTCAATGACGTTGACTGAGTGCTGCCGGGTCCAAGAGTTTGAGTGCTCTCTCTGCTTTGTTATCTGGCTCCTTTAAAACATGCTCCCCCTGGAGAACATTCCCTGCTTTGGTGAGTCAAAGGTTTGGTGTCCTCAGTATACTGGGGAGTTGCCCCAGAAAAACTGTACTCCTCCTTCTGACCAGCACATCATAGTTGCTTCTTTTATCAGATATTTCCATTTTTAAATGATGGACAAGACATCATTGGACGTTCGTTTTTCTGCGTGAGTTATTTCTTTGGGGTGTGTGAATGAGGATATATCTTTATTTTTGTTCCAGAATTCTTGAAGATGTAGTATTTAAGTGTTCAGTGCAGAACTGAATTCTCCAGTCCCTGCCATCAGCCTTACGTGTCCCGTCAAGGAAAGAGCCTAGAGGTCTGGGCGTGGGTGCAAAGTTGGTGCCTCATAATTTAAAAGCCTGCCAGTTATTCCCTTCCTGTTCTTCTTACTCATACAGAGATCAGGAGTTGGGATTTTACATTTTCTTTGGTTATTTCCATCAAAGCTTTTGCAGGAGACAGGAAGGAAGAAAGAATTAAAAATTCACTTTCTCAACCACTCTGGTAACAAATGTGAAAAGAGAAAATTTAAAATGAAAAGTGATGTTGGATTCTTGCAGAACTCAGTTATACATTTTAACACGGTATCAAATGACACCTAGAACATGGTGTCATTTATAGAGAGGCAGATGGCACAGGAAAGAAGGTACATGGTGATTTTTTCTTTAGATTGACTTAAATTAATTGATAATAAGCTGAATCAATACATGACCATCAGCACTATTTAGAACTAGTGAGTGTGCTATGGTACATGTACAACAATGGTGGTGGGGTCTGTAGTTAGGTATATATTATTTTACTTAACCTCAAAAATTGTCTGACTACCTGTGCAACCTAATTAATCTCTGTGAATCTCAATTGTAAGTCCAAATAGGGGATTGTAGGATCCTACCAATTAACATTAAGCCCAAACTGGCTGGGAATGGTGGCTCACGCCTATAATCCTAGCACTCTGGGAGGCCAAGGTGGGTGGATTGCCCTGAGCTCAGAGGTTCGAGACCAGCCTGAGCCAAAGAAAGACCCATCTCTACAAAAAAAAGCCAGACATTGTGGTGGGTGCCTGTAGTCCCAGCTACTTGGGAGGCTGAGGCAAGAGAATTGCTTCAGCCCAAGAGTTAGAGGTTTTCTGTGAGCTGTGACATCATGGCACTCTACTTGGGGCCATAAAGTAAGATTCTGTTTCAATAAACAAACAAACAACCCCAAATGGCATTTTGAGATAAAATATTAAGGGATAAACAAAAATTGTTTTCCAGCCTATAAATGGAGTAGGATTTCAACAAGTATTCAAATAAGTCCTAAATAAATTAAAATATTCCAGAATTTGGACACCATATCTTAGTTCTTATATTAACCACAGAGTGATCATGGAATCAAAGACTTCTGAGTGTTTGCAACAGACACATTTAGTGTGGGCGGCAGAGCATCTGAGAACTTAAATGGGTGATGATGGGGTGATGAAAGTTTAGCAACAGCAGGAAGCAACCCTAGGCAGCTAAAGACTAAGACGAGGAAGGTGCCCAGTGCTGCCCAGTGCTGCCCAGCACCAGGTCACCTGGTGGGAGGTGGCATCCGGCAGAGGCAGAAGCTGGAGTTACAGGAAAGGAGAGTAGGGATCTTAGGAGCCGGCTTTGTCTGCCTTCCAGCCTCTGACTCTGCTCCCCCACCAAACCCTTCTTGAAGGCAGCTTATGTGGGTGCCAAACACAGCCTGAAAGGCCCAGCATATGAGAGAACCAGACCGACGCCACCTTAAAGGTTCAGCCATTCTGGCTTCCGCCAGCCATTTTGTTCAAAACTGATGAGTCACTGTAAATTGCTGGTTTTTGTACCTTGAGTCATCGGCATCCAATCAGAAACTGACTCCTGGAATGGGCCATATGGCAGGACCAGTGGCAACCAGTGCAGAAGCAATCCCTTTGTTTAACTTGTATACACCTACTTTGCTGTGCTATCCTATAAAAATACCCCTGTTCCAGAGCTCGGGGCTCCTGGCTCGGATCCGTTGTAATGGAGACCCCAGGAGTCCAAACTCGAGCTTGCAATAAAACGGTTCTTTTGCTTTTGCATCGGACTCGGCTCCCTGGTGGTCCTTGTGGGGGATTTCAAGAACTGGGCACAACATTTTGGTGCATTGGCCGGGAAGCCCCCAGGACCTCTGAGGACATCCGACCCAAAGAGCCGATATGTGGTAAGTGTTTGTCTTGTCTATTGTGCTTATTTTTGGGATTGAAGGTCTGTGCATGGTGTGGTCGGTGTAAAGTCAAGGTGGACACGCTGGAGGCTGCCAGCCAGGAGAGCCATGGAGATGTCCTGGCCTCTTCTGAAGTGTGAAACTCAGTGTATATTGTAGAGGTAATCCCGCCAGACTGGGACGTGGAATCCCCAGGGCGTGGTGTGGAAGAAGTGGTTTTGGTGCCCAGGCAATTTCACGGGTAGCTCCTGCAGTTTGGTCAGAGACCGTCAGATTACTTTCGGTTTTGTTTCTGCGGACCGTCTGTCTGGTTTGTCCTTTTGTGTGCCATGTGTTTTACCGGTGTCTTTGTGTGCTTGTGGCTGGCCTTGACGGGTGACTCTGACTTAGACTGTAACATGGGACAGACTCAAACAACTCCCCTTTCCCTTTTCCTTGACCATTTCTCAGATTTCAAGTCCAGGGCTCAAGACCTAGGACTCATGGTGAAGAAAACTAAACTTACCACTTTTTGCAGCAGCGAGTGGCCAACTTTCAATGTTGGCTAGCCTCCCGAGGGAACCTTTCATCTTCCCATTATTTTCCAGGTGAAGGATATTGTCTACCGCTCACAGACCGGTCACCCTGACCAGGTTCCGTACATTACCACCTGATTGGATCTGGTAGACGACCCCCCTCCTTGGCTGAAGGCTCTTTTGCCTCCAGAAGATAATCTCTGCAACAGCACTGCGGTTCTTGCCGTACACGAAAAGCCCCTCACTGAGAAACCCACCAAACCAAAACCCAAACCCTCTGTGCCGCTTTATCCTGTGTTAAAGGATGGTACGGACCAGGATTTCTTCTGTCCTCCTCCGTATCATCCTCAAACCCCTCCACAGGTTGCCTCTCCACCTCCTGGAGAGGCGGCAGCAGGGGAGCCGACTGCTGAAGCCGAGACTGCAGCTAGACCTGGCACTGGGAGTCCCCTATACATGAGGCAGCGGGCCCAGCGAGAGGCGAATGTGGACTCGACCGTCCTTCCTCTGAGGGCTGCAAGCCCCCCAGATGAGCATGGGACGCAAGACTTTTATTATTGGCCCTTTGCCACAAGTGATTTGTATAACTGGAAAATGCAAAACACTACATTCTCTGAAAAGTCTAGTGTCTTAGTTAATCTCTTAGATTCCATTCTCTTTACTCATCAGCCTACCTGGGATGATTGTCAGCAGCTTTTACAGGTGCTTTTCACTACAGAAGAGAGCGAGAGAATTCTGTCGGAGGCTCGGAAGTTGGTCGTGGGTGCAAATGGGGCTGTCACTACTAACCCTGCTGAGATTAATGCTGTTTTCCCTCTTACCCGCTGTGATTGGGATTTTCATACAGGGGATGGTCAGACGAGTCTTGGAGTCTACCGCCAGACTCTAATGAGGGGTCTCCAGAAAGCGGCCCATAAGCCGACCAATTTGGCTAAGGTAGGGAATGTGCAGCAGGAAATGAATGAGTCCCCCGCTGCCTTCTTAGAGAGGATCATGGAAGCATTCTGTACTTATACTCCCATGAATCCTGAGGAAGATAGTAGCAAGGCTGCAGTGATCATGGCTTTTGTTAACCAATCTGCCCCTGATATACGAAAGAAATTTCAAAAAGTAGATAGGTTGGCTGAGAAAACCTTACAGGATTTGCTTGCAGTGGCCGAGAAGGTTTATAATAACAGAGAGACACTGGAGGAAAAACAGACTCGCGCTCAGGCCAAACAAACTCAAGATCTGGCTAAAATCCTGCTGGCCGCCACAGCTGCCGAACCAAAAGATCGACTGAAGTGACTGACCACTGAAGGCGAGGAGAAACCCTGGGAAGGGGGACGCAGATGGTTACAGAGAGACCAGTGTGCCTACTGCAAGGAGATAGGACACTGGGCCAGAGAATGCCCTAAACAGAAAGCCGGTAAGCCCGTCCCCCGAGAAGAAGCTCACATTTTAGAGGTGGGGGAATTAAGTGATTAGAGGGGTCAGGGGTCAGCACCCCTCCCTGAACCCAGGGTAACCCTCAAGGTGGAGGGGACACAGGTTGATTTCCTTGTGGACACCGGTGCCCAGTATTCGGTGCTTTTAAGAGATCAAGGAAAACATCTTGGGTCCAAGGGGTGACTGGGATAAAGCAATATTCATGGACTACCCGAAGAACTGTAGACTTGGGCACGGGCCGGGTATCCCATGCATTTATGGTTATCCCAGATTGCTCATACCCCTTACTTGGAAGAGACTTGTTAACCAAAATCAGGGCCCAGATATCTTTCAAGCAGGATGGCCCCAGGTTATAGACGGGTGAGGGCAGCTAATACAAGTTCTGACTGTTCAGTTAGAAGATGAATATGCGCTCCACCAAATACCACATAAAGCCCTGGCTGACCTGAGCGACTGGCTCCACTCTTACCTGTTGGCATGGACGGAGACAGGAGGGATAGGGTTAGCTCTTCATCAGCCTCCTGTTTAGTGGAACTTAAGCCGGGAGCAGAACCCATAAGGGTGAAGCAATACCCCATGGCTGCAGAGGCGAAGAGGGGTATAGTCCCACACGTCAGACGCCTCCTTCAGGCGGGTATTTTGATCCCCTGCAAGTCTGCTTGGATTACCCCCCTGTTGCCTGTCAAGAAACCCCTTACAAATGACTATTGCCCAGTACAAGATTTACGAGAAGTAAATAAGCAGGTAATGAACATCTACCCCACAGCACCTAACCCGTATATACTTCTCAGTGCTCTGTCACTGACTCAAAAGTGGTATGCAGTACTAGATCTAAAAGATGCCTTTTTCAGCCTATCTCTTGCCCCACAAAGCCAGCCTATATTTGCTTTTGAGTGGAGCGACCCAGAGGAGGGCATCAGTGGACAATTGACCTGGACTCGCCTACCCCAAGGCTTTAAGAACTCCCCAACCATCTTTGATGAGGCTCTACATGCAGATTTAGGTGAGTTCCGTAAATCTCACCCTGATTTGACCCTTCTCCAGTACATAGATGATATATTAATAGTAGCCGCCACAGAGCACGATCACCTGCAAGGGACACGAGATCTACTCGCTACCCTGGGAGACATGGGATACTGCGCATCAGCAAAGAAAGCCCAACTTTGTCAGCAAAATGTGACTTATTTAGGGTATGTGCTCAAAGGTGGCCAGAGATGGCTAAGTGAAGCCAGAAAGTACACTGTGCTTGGAATTCCTATTCCCACTACTCCCAGGCAAGTGCAGGAATTTCTGGGGATGGTTGGATTCTGTTGACTGTGGGTGTTGGGGTTTGCAGAAATAGCTAAGCCCCTCTATGAGGCCACTAAGGAAGGACAGCCTTTCCAATGGACAGCAGAAAGAGATCAGGCATTCAAAAACCTTAAGACTGCCTTGCTAACCTCCCTTGCACTAAGTCTTCCTGACATCACCAAACCTTTCCATCTATATGTGGATGAGCATAAAGGAGTGGCAAAGGGGGTATTAACCCAGACTCTGGGACCCTGGACCCGCCCAGTAGCTTACTTGTCCAAAAGACTTGATCCAGTTGCCTCGGGGTGGCCCCCTTGTCTGCAAATTATAGCAGCTACTGCCCTCCTAGTGAAAGATGCTGATTAACTCACCCTGGGGCAGGAACTATTAATAACACCCCCTCACACCACTGAGGGAGTTTTGAAGCAGCCCCCAGATCAGTGGATGAGCAATGCACGACTGACTCATTACCAAGGTCGTCTTCTGAATCCACTGAGGATTCAGTTCTTGCCCAGTACAGCTTTGAATCCTGCCACTCTTCTGCCCAACCCGGATGCAGAGGTGCTGCTACATCACTGCCAAGATAGACTGGTGCAAGTCCACAGCCTCCACCAAGATTTGAACGATCAGCCACTGCCAGACACTGAGGAAACCTGGTACATGGACGGCAGCAGCTCTGTGAAAGACGGACACAGGTATGCAGGGGCAGCGGTGGTCTCAGAGACTGAAACATTGTGGGCTGAGCCCCTTCCGAGTGGAACTTCTGTCCAATGAGCAGAACTTATAGCCCTTACCAAGGCCTTGGTACTGGGAGAAGGGAAGAAGGTCAACATCTATACAGATAGCCGTTACGCGTTTGCCACGGCCCATATCCATGGGGCCATATACCGAGAGAGGGGATTACTGACGGCAGAGGGAAAAGCGATAAAGAATAAGCAGGAAATACTGGACCTGCTGACAGCCATCTGGTTGCCGCAAAAGCTAGCCATCATTCACTGTCCCGGCCACCAGAAAGAAAATTCCCTGGTGGCCAGAGGGAATCGCTGAGCTGATAAAGCAGCCAAAGACGTGGCTCTTAATATAGCCCAGGAGCTAATGCTCCACTTGCCTGATCCAGGGGCACCAGTGTTACCTGAAAAACCCAAATATTCCCCTGAGGACCTGGCTTGGCTCTGCACCATTCCCCAAGCCCATTGCCTGGAAGAATATAATGGCTGGTGGCATTGCGGATGGCAGGACTATTCTCCCAGCTCAGTTAGGAGTGGAAGTGCTCCAACGCATGCACCAGGCCACCCACAAGGGCAACAGAAAACGAAAAGATTTAGTCCGCCATGCAAAAACTAATAGAGCGCCATGACACCTAGATAGACCAAATCATTGGGGCCTGTAAGGCCTGCCAGCTCACAAATGGCAGAGCGGGTTCTGCTGCTCTGGGAACCTGAGAACGAGGAGACAAGCCTGGTGCGTATTGGGAAGTGGACTTCACAGAAGTCAAACCAGGTCGGTATGGATATAAATATCTTTTAGTCTTCATTGATACCTTTTCTGGGTGGACTGAGGCATTTCCAATGAAGCACGAAACTGCCCAAGTAGTGGCGAAGAAACTGCTGGAAGACATCTTCCCCAGGTATGGACTACCAGCCCTGCTAGGCTCAGACAATGGCCCTGCTTTCATGTCACAGGTAACGCAGGGGGTGGTTACGGCTCTGGGAACTACCTGGAAATTACATTGTGCTTATAGGCCCCAGAGCTCAGGGCAGGTAGAAAGAATGAATAGAACTCTAAAAGAGACCTTAACCAAATTAACTCTTGATTCTGGCAGAGACTGGGTAGCTCTCCTTCCCTTTGCTTTATATTGGGTGAGAAATTTTCCTTATAAGCTAGGGCTTACTCCTTATGAGATACTATATGGAAGACCAATCCCCCATCATTCCTAACACTCAAATAGACTTAACTAAGGCAGATGATGAGAATTTCCTCCTCTCCCTTTGGTGTTACCAGTCGGTATAGAAAGATACGTTGGCACCGCCTGCGGGCTACTTACGAGGCTGGTCCCATACCTGAGCCCCACAAGTTCCGGCCCGGTGATTGGGTCTACATAAAGAGGCATCGCAGAGAGACTTTAGAACCCCTGTGGAAGGGCCCATATGTCGTAATCCTGGCAACACCCACTGCTCTCAAAGTAGACGGCATTGCCTCCTGGGTACACCATACCCGCGTAAAACTTGCAGACAGTTTGCCATCCAAGAAGACTTCATTCCGCAATGGAAAATCCAACAGGCCGAAGGCAATTCTTTGAAACTCAAACTAAAGCGCTCCCCACCTACTTGCTGATCATATTGATTATATGTACCCCTTTGAGTGCTTTTCCTTACCCTAATCCCCATCAGCCATATAATGTCACCTGGTATGTCTATGGGGGACCCATGTGGGGAATGTACAGGGGCACCTTTATCCAGACTGCTGACTGGACACTGTTAAATTCTACATGGGGTATCCATCCTAAGAACACTTGGTACCCAGATTTATATATAGACCTAGACCAAGTGGCGGGGCCCACGCAGAGTACCTAGAGCCCTCGATACAGCTTATATTATGTGTGCCCAGGTCACAAAACAGACAAGTGTGGGGGATTTCGAGAACTGGGCACAACATTTGTAATGCTACTAGTCCATGGGATGGAACCAGGTATCTGATACCCCCAAGCTATACCTGGTGAGCTTGTTCAACAGATTTGGCTCCTTGTATACATGCAGGGATTTTAGATCAAAATAATGATTATTGTGTCCTGGTATAGCTTTTACCAATGATAACCTATCATAAAGAAAGTGACTTCAGAAATATACAGGTACTTTGAGCCCAGCCTCACACAGGAAACGCGAGATAATCACCGCTCTTACTATTGCTACTTTATTAGGGCTAGGGATAGCAGGGGCTGGGACTGTAGTGTTGGCCCTAGTCCTCCAGAATGAGAACTATGGTACCCTCCGGGATGCAATTGATCTAAATATTCAGCAATTAGAGAAATCTATTACTCTCCTCCAAGACTCTTTGACTTCCCTTTCCGAAGTAGTCTTACAGAACCAGAGGGGGGTGGACTTACTATTCCTCCAGCAAGGTGGGCTATGTGCTGCCCTAGGGGAGGAGTGTTGTTTCTATGCTGATCATTCAGGGGTCGCAAGAGAATCTATGGCGCTTGTCTGAGAAAGCCTGCGCCAACGCAAAATAGAAAGAGAAAATGGTTAGAGTTGGTATGAGTCCCTGTTCAATTGGTCCCCATGGTTAACAACACTGATATCAGCAGTGGCAGGACCTCTAATAATATTACTGTTACTTCTAACTATAGGCCCCTGTGTTATCAACAGGCTCATTACATTTGTGAGAGAATGTGTAGGGGCTGTACAATTGTTAGTTCTTAAAGGCCAGTACCGGCCTTTAGCAGAACAAGAATTAATGGACACCCAAGTGTCGGGGTAAGGCCCATGGTTGGGCCCTTCAATTTACAAGTGGAGGGGGGAATGAGAGAACCAGACCGACGCCATATTTGAGAGAACCAGACTGATGCCATCTTAAAGGTTCAGCCATTCTGGCTTCCACCAGCCATTTTGTTCAAAACTGATGAGTTACCGTGAATTGCTGGTTTTTGTACCTTGAGTCATCGGCGTCCAATCAGAAACTGACTCCTGGAATGGGCCATATGGCAGGACCAGTGGCAACCAGTGCAGAAGCAATCCCTTTGTTTAACTTGTATACACCTACTTTGTTGTGCTATCCTATAAAAATACCCCTGTTCCAGAGCTCGGGGCTCCTGGCTCAGATCTATTGTAGCGGAGACCCCAGGAGTCCAAGCTCAAGCTTGTAATAAAATGGCTCTTTTGCTTTTGCATTGGACTCGGCTCCCTGGTGGTCCTTGTGCAGGATTTCGAGAACTGGGCACGACACATACACCCCTTGCCCCCCAACACAGAGCCAGCAGAAGCACAGAAAGGAGGCCCAAAGGCCCGACTGGTCTGGCACCCCACAGTCCCACATTTTTATTCTGAACAATCTATGGTGCTCTCACTGGTACGTCAATGTGCCTAATTATGAACTTCTTGTTGTGAAAATTATATAAAAACATTTTTTGTAAATTTTTCCAGAAATAGCTGGGAAATACTTTGCCACCTATATTGCCTTGAGGAAATATTATGAAACAGTTGTGTCATATGCTGGGTGCTTCATGCAGTGATAACATTGCATCCTGGCAGTAGTACAGAAAGATGTCCACCAGGCATATGCCATTAAGTCTTTTGCTTTATGGAGCTCAGGGATTTTAATGAAAATAGTAAGTAATGCTTTTTTATCTGGCGTGCACATATCCTGACTCATTGTTCATTGCCTCTGCAATGTGTGAAGCTTGCTGGTCTTTTACTGTAACACTTTTCCACTTTACAAATGCTTATCGATCATATTTCTATTAAGAGGATATTTTATTGGGATCCTTAAAATGCCTTTTCTTTGGGCCTAAACTGGTGAAAGCACTTCTTTAGATCAAGCACATAGTGTTTGATGTCCTTTTACGTAGCTTCTTCACTTAACTGCAGAACAATTTCACTTCACTGAATCTTTTACTTAGGCTTCTTAAGTATGACAGGTCCAATTTCCCTAAGTGCTAAGTGTGATGGTTGTTATCTCTGACACTTTACTCTGACCCTTCTTGTGTCTTTTTTTTGTGTGTGTGTGAAGGTGCATCCTCAGTCTTTCAAATACATGTTTCGGCTTGTGATTACCTTTCAAAGGTTTTTTATTAGAGCAATTTTTTGTGATACGGTGGATAAGTCAAGAAACTCGTGTTGTTTTTGAACATGAGCTCTGTCATGGAGCCAGTGCAGTGCAGACAGCTGGGAATATCCAAGAAGTGTTTGGGAAGGACATGGCTGGTGAGTGCGTGGAATGTGGATGGTTTGAGAAGTTCGTTCTGGTCATTTTAATCTTGAAAATGAACCACGTGGGTGACCTGAGACCAAGGCGGGTACTGATGAGCAGCACCATTTCAGATGCTATTAAAAACCTGCGTGTGAATTAGCAGCAAGGTCTGATGCTACTGTTCTAACAACACTGGACCATTTGAAACAAATCAACAGGGTCAGAAAGCTGGACAGATGGGTTCTGCATGAATCAAGTAAGTGTTGCCGGCACAACATAAAAGCAAATCATTTCTACATATGGTTATAAACTAAGAAAGAAGGATTCATTTTGACAATCATAAGCATTCAGCACAATGTTGGACTGAGAGGAAGTGCCAAAACACAGTTCAAAACTAGACAAAATGATAAGGATGCTTGGGATTAACTAGCTGAGACTGGTCAACAGAGCCAGGCCAGCCCTCTCCTAAGACAACTCTGCTCAAATTACAGAAGCTGGGCTCGGAATCTCTCTCACCCACCATATTCACGTCTTCACATGTTCCCCAAAACTTGTACCATGATGACCACATCTTCCAGGCTTGGTCCACGTCTTGCAGGGAAAAATATTCAATTCTCATCAATCTTTGGGAAATGCCTTCTGCAATTTCATCACCACTTGCTTTCCAGGTCCGGATGACAACATATCTGCCTGCAACATGGTTTACTGAATTTTAAGTCTATATGTTGAGACCTGCTGCTCAGGCAGGAGGCTTCTTTCAAAATGTTACTGCCCACTGACAAGGCTCCTGGCCACTCGAGAGCTCTAATGAGGTGTGCAAGGAGATGAATGGTGTTTTCAGGCCTGATAACACAGTGTCTATTCTGCAGCCCATGAATTAGGAGTAATTTTGACTGTCAAGTCTGATTATTTAAAAAATACATTTTATAAGGCGATAGCTGCCATAGCTGGTGGTCTTCCAATGGATCTGGGAAAAATAAATAGAAAATTTTCTGGAGAAGATTCACCATTTCAGATGCTATTAAAAACATTCATGTTTCATGGAAGAAGGTCAAAATATCTACATTAATAGAAGTTTAAAAGATGGGGATTTTCATCCTCATGCTGACCTTGAAGGGCTCAAGACTTCAACAAAAAGTGACTGCAGAGGTGGCGGGAACAGCAAGAACCAGAATACCAGTGGAGTCAGGATCTGTGACAGAATTGCCACAATCTCATGATAAAACGTGACGAAATGGGCAAAGAAGGTGGTTTCTTGAAATGGAATCTAGTCCTGACAAAGATGCTGTGAGGATTGCAGAGATGACAATAAAAAACTGAGAATATTGTGTAAACTTAGTTGATCAGGCGGTGGGCAGGGTTTGCCTCCAATTTTGGAAGGTCTACTGCGGTGAAAGTGCTACGGACAGTACTGCACTCTGTGGAGAAGTCTTTGTCAAGGGAAGAGCCACACTATGTGGCAAACTTTATTGTCCTGTTTTAAGGCATCACCACAGCCACCCAACCCTCAGCAATCACTGTCCTAATTTTTCAGCAGCCAGCAACATTGAGGCAAGACCCTCCACCAGCAAAAAGAAGGCCCATACGATCATTTAGTGATCATCTTTTAGCAATAAGGTATATATTTTTAGAAACAGAGTCTCACTTTTTCACCCTGGGTAGAATGCTATGGTGTCACAGCTCACAGCAACCTCAAACTCTTGGGCTCAAGTGGTTCTCTTGCCTCAGCCTCGCAAGTCGCTGAGACTACAGGTGCCCGCCACAACACCCGGCTATTTTTAGAGACAGGGTCTCAGGGTCTCGCTCTGGCTCAGGCTGGTCTCCAATCTGTGAGCTCAGGCAATCCACCCGCCTTGGCCTGCCAGAGTGCTGGGATTACAGGCATGAGCCACCATACCTGGCCTATAATAAAGTACTTTTAAATCAAGGTGTGCCCCTTTCTAGACTTCATTGTAGATGTTATAGGCTGTGGTACATTAATTAGCATAGACCTCGCTTTCACGTCCCCTGGGAACCAGGACACTCACGCACTCACTTCATTGCTATAGTCCCTGTATTGCCATGGGGTGGAACTAAATTGCAACATTCCTGAGCTGTGTCTATATTATACTTCTATAAGCAATCAGTTTTAAGGTCTTTAAAACTCAAGTATGTCATGATTCAGTAATTTCACTATTTGAAATCACCTGAACATCCCGGTTGGGTTCCTACTCTGCACATCCGCCTGGATCACAGTGACGTTTACATATTTTAATCTTACCCCCACATTCCTTCGGATACTTTTTTGTGAGGCAAATGCTAGAAGTACTAACAGAAAAGAAAAATGCACACAAATGTGTCTTGCAGGTTTGCACACACACGTAAGAAGCATTCTCATGTTTATGGCGATAAAAGCTCATGGTGCAGCAATTACACTTAGCACAGAGCTCTGATCTGGGGCGTTTGCCTTTCATTAAAAATTTGATTATATGAAATGCATGAAAGTCATTCTAGGTCGTGTTATTTTCGTAACAAGCTTAAGATCGAAGTCTTAAACTCTACAAATATAACATTTAAAATAAAAAAATTGTAAAATATACTTACCTGAATTCATTTTACTATTGATTCTAATTTTTGATTAAAATTCCAGAATAGACTTAACCTTTATTTCCTGTTTAAAATTGAAATATCTAATAGTAGGCAGAACACCTAAAAAACTATAATTAACTTTTAATAACAGAAAATAATAATTATGTATGATATCCTGTCTCAACACAGTCCTAGCTTTTTGCATTGCCAGCCTGTATTCGTGAGTCTGTCTCACAAGTATGTATTTTTATCATAGTTATAATCAAAATGTAAATAAAAGTTTTATATTAATACCCAGTGAACTTCTTAGGAAGAATGATTTTCCATGTTGTATCTATAATTTTAATTAACAAAATATTACAATGAATTTCTTAACAATGTCCCCCATAGTTTAAATGTGTAGTATTTAAACAGCAACTTTCAACATATAAATGATGCTGTGGTTCATATATGATGAATTTAACTTATTTATAAATCTAAGATAGATTTCAAGAAAGAAAATTGTGAGTCAGAGACCATGAGCCTTTTTTAAAAGTCTTTATACATATTGTCAATTTGCTTTACAAAAGTTTATTTTCACCAATTTATACAGGCACGGTAATGCTTAAGAATTATCATCTTAACAGTATTTAGGTGTGAAGAGTTACAAGGTTAAGAAAATATGGAGAAATTCTAGAACTTGATGATAGGAAACAATGTTCGTTCCATTCCTTCCTTTTCTTTCCATCTTTTTCCCCTCTTTCTTTTCTCTTATTTCTTCCTTACTTTTTGTGAAGAGGCATTTTAATCCCTTACTAAGGTTAGCAAAGTATTGTCAATGCATTAAAGAAATGACTTGCTATAAAATGAATAAATCAAAGCTGAAGCAACTTCCATTCAGGTTTTACTTTCCAGCTTCTGAAAATCGGTTCTTTTTTTTTTCTTTGTCAACACGCTGTGCGTTGCAGCGTGGTTGAAAACATGACGTGTCTAACAAGTGCGTCTGCTGCACCCAGGACTGTGTAGGGGCCTTGGTTTGCTGACAAGCAGCTTCCCTGATGTTTTTCTCTCTCTGAGTGACACTGTCTTGTGTCCTCACGGAGCTGCAGCTGCCTCGGGGAAGGGCCCCTAGGTTGCTGCCCTATGTAGGGCTGACCTGTGTCCTCAGTGGCATCTGACCACTAATGAGGACTGGTCTTCCTAATCTTTAGAGTTTCTTCCTTGTTTTGGGTCACTAGATTTCTTTATCCCCACTTTCTGCCCTTTCTTGAAGAAATACTTGCTGTCCTATTTTTCTGTTCTACTCAGCAGACTGCTGGCCTCTGCCACCTTCTCCCTGTACTCAAACCCCAGGTCCACAACTTACCAATGGCCTAAACTATATGAGTTACTTAACTTCCCAATTTTCGCAATTTATAAAATAGAAACTATATTATTTATTACAGAAGACTATTGTGAGTGGGGAAAGTTTGAATCTCATTCTCTAAATTTACAAATACAAAATATCTAACTTAGTTTCCTGTAAGTCATGTTAATTTCACTGCCTGGCTGGTAGAGAATTTCAGCCCAGTTATATCCGACCTACTCAGGCCAGAAACGCAAAGCCATACAGGTTGCCTGGAAAATGGGGAAGGCGGAAAAGGACTGCTGCTCCCAGGGTCTCATGGGTCCCCGACATCCTTTACACACAAGCCAGCACTGGCTGGCACTTGGACTTGGCAGCCGTCTGCTTTAGTGCAAGACTTCGGATGTGGCTGTCTTTTACAAGGCTAGGGACACCAACCTGCAGGCATCCTGGGCTCACATCAGAGCTGTTCTTCCTCAACTTCTGCCTTAGATGAGAGTCCTTGGAGCCTTTGCTGGGGAATCGCAGACCTCTCTCCCTTCTGTACAGTCTGAGGAATACACACATGTGTTTGGAATGTTGAATTGTTGTTTTGTCTTGGGGAAGATATTCACTCCTGAACCTTTTTTGAAATCATAGATTAAAGGTTATTTTTAAAAATGGGGTTTGCTTTTTGGAAACAAATCTAGAGTCTTGCTAGCTTCCTTTGCTTTCTGGTCTTCCCTGACACACAACACAGTTTGCTGAGTTTACAAGTGAGTGCGAGAGAATTTGTCCCTCCAGATGTCACCTTGAGAGTTGAGGTCCAGAGTGGCGGTGCTGGAGGAAGGGTCCAGTGAAAGGTGTCTGGGCCACGGGGGCAGATCCCTTAGGATAGACCAATGTCCCCCCTGGGGTGGTGAGTTCTCACCCTCCCAGTCCTGGGATAGCTGAGGGTTAGAAAGCACTGGCACCTCCCACCCCAGCTTCCTCTCCCTCCCCCAATCTGTGTCCCACTGGCCCCTTCGACTTTCTCCCTGAACAGAAGCAGCCGGAGGCCCTCAGCAGAGACTGATGCCCAGCCTTGAACTTTTCATCTATCAGAATCATGAGCCAAACACACTCTTTTTTTCTTTATAAATCACCCAGCTTTGGGTAGGTACCACTTCATACATGTAACAGCAAAGTTAGATGAGGCAGTGAGTAAAGGGAGACAGGAGCAGCTACACGAGAAAAAATCCCATTATTAATAATCTCAAAATATGGGCGGTGCCTGTGGCTCAAGGAGTAGGGTGTCAGCCCCATATACCAGGGGTGGTGGGTTCAAGCTTGGCCCTGGCCAAAACTCCAAAAAAAAGAAAAAAAAAAGTAATAATAATAAAAATAATAATAATCTCAAAATATTATCTAGCCACATGGGGATTTAATGAAATTCTTTCCTTTTTCTCTGTTTTCTAGTTTTACATCTTCTTTTTCCTACTTGTCACAAACAAGCTAACTGGTGGTAATAAGGCAGAGAGGCCTTTATCACCCCAGAACCAGCCGTGACACGTCCCCCCCTGGGCGCAGCTGGCCCAGCTCAGAGCTTTGAGCTTTGGCTTCTGTTTCCTGCAGCTTATTAATTACTGAAAATTCAGGATGGCGTCAAAAGACGTATGTGTTCATTTTTTTGGCAACCCCTGGACTGGAAATTGTTCCAGAAGCCTGGAAGTCCTGGAATTTGACACTGGGAAGCTGAGGTTTTCTGTGCCAAAGCACTAGGTTTTCTTGGGGTGACTGACCCGGAGGCTCGATGCAGGGCAACTTCCACACCATGGCACCTAGCAAGTGCTCCTGACTCACTGGCAACGAATGCTGGTCACTTGTGGGGAAAGGGGGAGATGAAATACATGTGCAGGCCTCTATGCGCCCTCAGTCACCGGAGGAGGCCTGTTAGTGGCCCCGCCAGGGACAGGGAATGGACACCCCAGGGCCGCTGGCTGCCTCGGTGATGAGTTAAGCAGTGTCTGCAGCAAGTTTGCACTGGGGGAATCATCAAAACAAGCCCTTGTTATCAAAGAGAGGGCATTGAGATCTGAATTACTAGCCCAGCATGTGATGTCAGAAAACCTCTCTGTTCCTCCTCAGAACTTTCTGTCCTAACAGGTGGGAGCTGCTCCCCGCGGCAGCCGATCTTGCTTTAAAGGACTCCAGGAACAACGTCAGTGCTTCTTTGTCTGACAAGGCTAAAGAGGTGCTCTCTACTAAAAATAAAAACGCAGCTAAATATGAGCTGATTCTTCCCCCTAGATCCTAGACCTTCTATGATTTTGTAACAAGTGTCCACATGTTCCCCTGTGTTGGGCATATTTACCATTTCTGGACAGAAAGGCTTCTTCTCAGATGAGGATCTGTGCTGATGCCTTCAGTCGACATTTGGGGTTAGAGCCAAACTCTCAGCAAAGCTGACAGCCTGGTTTATCCCTATAAGGTATTAGTCACCCTATAAAACTTTAGAAGCACGGAAATCTGCTATAGAAAAATACCTCTTCCATCTGAGAGCAGAACACAACCTCTTTCTCTTAAAAAATATCAAAAGCTGAACCAGGACAATGTAAACCTCAAAGTATGAAAAATCAGCTTTGACAGGCTCTGTGGATATGGGGCCGCCTTGCATAGCTTGTGATTCACACACGCCCCTTTCAGCTTTTACAACAACCGGAAGAGCTGCCTCGGTCACCGCTGCTCTCTGCCAGACAGGTGACCGATGTCACCAAACAACGCAGCGGGACAGGGCAGGCCGGGGAGGGTGAGGACCTCGCGGCGAGGAGGGATGTGAGCCTGGTCTCTGCAGGGCTGGGAAGGTCTGGTGCCAGTTCATGGTCTATGTCAATCAAACATATAAAAGTTACTGTGGCTACGTAAGGCCATAAAGATGCACTTTTAAACTCTTAAAAATAAGGCACCATAATTACATCTTATGAACTGTGTGTCCCTAGAGTCTCTTTGCTGTTTTTAAGATACCCATGGTGGATGAGGTAAGGAAGGGGGAGTGAGGAGAGAAGGCCTTTGAGTTCTGTATGCAGGAAAGTGCAGAGTCTGGACGAGCCGCCCTCAGGCCTCTCACCCTCTGTCCGTCTCTCTGTCTCTCTCCCTGGCTGTCTCTCTGTGTCTCTATGTCTCTGCGTCTCTCCCCCTGTCTCTCTCCCTCTCTCTGCCTCTCTGGGTCCCTGCTCTTTTTCTCTTTCGTTTATTAACTTTAGTAACTTGGGGTTTCTCTGAACCTTGGGTGTAAGAACTGAAGTCATTCCTATTCAGAAATCTTTGATCACCAACTCTGTGGCATCAGTTGTCAGAGACTGTTTCCTTTTCTTTCTGTCTTTTAACCATCAACTTTCATCCTAGGATTTTTCCTAGAAATTGAGGTTTTGTGCATTCACTGCAGTGACATCGGTTCAACACCAGTAAAGTTGGGCATCAGTTGTTTTTGTCACCATGGTTATCAGTGTCACTGTGTAGCTCTGAGGGTGTTCAGAATAAGCCCTGTGAGTGGAGGTCAGCCGAGGCTGGGCCCAGCCGTGCTGGGCAGTGTACCCTGAGGCAGGATGTGTGCTGACGGCCCTGTCTGACTTCCAGGGTCAGCTGCCCGCAGCCTGGCCAGGCAGGAGGCACAATCCTCTTCGGGAGTCTGGACAGAGTGTGGGCTTTGCTCACAACTAGTGCTTAGCACGGGATATTTTCAGTAAAATGACTGAATTACAGAACTACTTTGCACAAACTGTCAGGTTCCGGCTGAGGACAAAAGTGTTAGTGCCGTGACGGGTTCTGCTGACATGGGCACAAGGGGTGGGTCCTCAGGCCAAGTGTGCCACGACCAGGCTCGGTCAGCCACACGAGTTTCATCACCAAGGCCTGGGGGCAAGGGGGCAGCTGGTTTGATGCTGCTGCCACAGGAAGGTGCTGGAAGTTGAGACTGACTGCCCAGCCACACAGACGTCTACCGTCCAACCAGATGTCACTTGCATTGTGCTATAAATAGGAAGAAAAGGAAATTTTTGTAAGTTTCAAAATGCTTTAAATTAGAGAATGAAGTGACAAATCTCTCTGAGTCCACTGGGGTGAAGACCACATCCTGTGAGGCCATAGGCCAGCTGGAGGGGCTGCGCCCTCCGGTGTCCCTGCCGTGACCATCAGTATCACTACTGAGTATCCAGGAGCATTTCTGGTCATCATACATCCCAGCTGGGTAAATGGAACTCTCCCAGGTGTGCAGTCCCTGTGCCCCCTCCGTGTATGTGGGCCCCTCACTGACATTCCCACACGACAAGTTTCCTAATGACTTCTCAGACATACCCCCATTGTGAAGCTATGTGTGACTGTCGTCCTCTCAGAGGACATATCG